>JAVSCE010008209.1:0-94437 GCA_032199065.1 Smutsia gigantea | reverse complement strand
TGTACTCTAACTCCGAGAGATAAGTGTGCTGCCAATGGTCTTTGCTCCAGCATCAAGGGAAACTGCAGGAGCAAAACTGCCTCATCTCAGCCTGGGAAGCAAACTGCCTTTGGATTCCGTTTAGTTTCAGTGAAATAAGGCCTTCCTGCAGGCCCCATTCAAGGAATCATGCAACCACCTAAATGGGATCTGGAAAACATAGTAAACATTGCAGTACAAAGCTGTCCTTTCTGTATGTACTCTAACTCCCAGAGATAGGTGTGCTGCCAATAGGTCTTTGCCCCAGCATCAAGGGAAACTGCAGGAGCAAAACTGCCTCATCTCAGCCTGGGAAGCAAACTGCCTTTGGATTTCGTTTAGTTTCAGTGAAATAAGGCCTTCCTGCATGCCCCATTCAAGGAATCATGCAACCGCCTAAATGTGATCTGGAAAACATAGTAAACATTGCAGTACAAAGCTGTCCTTTCTGGATGTAGTCTAACTCCCAGAGATAAGTGTGCTGCCAATAGGTCTTTGCTCCAGCATTAAGGAAACTGCAGGAGCAAAACTGCCTCATCTCAGCCTGGGAAGCAAACTGCCTTTGGATTCTGTTTAGTTTCAGTGAAATAAGGCCTTCCTACAGGCCCCATTCAAGGAATCATGCAACCACCTAAATGGGATCTGGAAAACATAGTAAACATTGCAGTACAAAGCTGTCCTTTCTGTATGTACTCTAACTCCCAGAGATAAGTGTGCTGCCAATAGGTCCTTGCTCCAGCATCAAGGGAAACTGCAGGAGCAAAACTGCCTCATCTCAGCCTGGGAAGCAAACTGCCTTTGGATTCCGTTTAGTTTCAGTGAAATAAGGCCTTCTTGCATTCCCCATTCAAGAAATCATGCAACCGCCAAAATGTGATCTGGAAACCATAGTAAACATTGCAGTAAAAAGCTGTCCTTTCTGTATGTAGTCTAACTCCCAGAGATAAGTGTGCTGCCAATAGGTCTTTGCTCCAGCATTAAGGGAAACTGCAGGAGCAAAACCGCCTCATCTCAGCTGGGAACCAAACTGCCTTTGGATTCCTTTTAGTTTCAGTGAAATAAGGCCTTCCTGCATGCCCCATTCAAGGAATCATGCAACCGCCTAAATGTGATCTGGAAAACATAGTAAACATTGCAGTACAAAGCTGTCCTTTCTGTATGTAGTCTAACTCCAAGAGATAAGGGTGCTGCCAATAGGTCTTTGCTCCAGCATTAAGGGAACCTGCAGGAGCAAAACTGCCTCATCTCAGCCTGGGAAGCAAACTGCCTTTGGATTCCGTTTAGTTTCAGTGAAATAATGCCTTCCTGCAGGCCCCATTCAAGGGATCATGCAACCACCTAAATGGGATCTGGAAAACATAGTAAACATTGCAGTACAAAGCTGTCCTTTCTGTATGTACTCTAACTCCCAGAGATAAGTGTGCTGCCAATAGGTCTTGCTCCAGCATTAAGGGAAACTGCAGGAGCAAAACTGCCTCATCTCAGCCTGGGAAGCAAACTGCCTTTGGATTCCGTTTAGTTTCAGTTAAATAAGGCCTTCCTGCAGGCCCCATTCAAGGAATCATGCAACCACCGAAATGGGATCTGGAAAACATAGTAAACATTGCAGTACAAAGCTGTCCTTTCTGTATGTACCCTAACTCCAGAGATAAGTGTGCTGCCAATAGGTCTTTGCTCCAGCATCAAGGGAAACTGCAGGAGCAAAACTGCCTCATCTCAGCCTGGGAAGCAAACTGCCTTTGGATTCCGTTTAGTTTCAGTGAAATAAGGCCTTCCTGCATGCCCCATTCAAGGAATCATGCAGCCGCCTAAATGTGATCTGGAAAACATAGTAAACATTGCAGTACAAAGCTGTCCTTTCTGTATGTACTCTAACTCCCAGAGATAAGTGTGCTGCCAATAGGTTTTTGCTCCAGCATTAGGGAAACTGCAGGAGCAAAACTGCCTCATCTCAGCCTGGGAAGCAAACTGCCTTTGGATTCCGTTTAGTTTCAGTGAAATAAGGCCTTCTGCATGCCCCATTAAACGAATCATGCAAGCACCTAAATGTGATCTTGAAAACATAGTAAACATTGCAGTACAAAGCTGTCCTTTCTGTATGTACTCTCACTCCAAGAGATAAGTGGGCTGCCAATAGGTCTTTGCTCCAGCATCAAGGGAACCTGCAGGGCAAAACTGCCTCATCTCAGCCTGGGAAGCAAACTGCCTTTGGATTCCGTTTAGTTTCAGTGAAATAAGGCCTTCCTGCAGGCCCCATACAAGGAATCATGCAACCACCTAAATGGGATCTGGAAAACATAGTAAACATTGCAGTACAAGCTGTCCTTTCTGTATGTACTCTAACTCCCAGAGATAAATGTGCTGCCAATAGGTCTTTGCTCCAGCATCAAGGGAAAATGCAGGAGCAAAACTGCCTCATCTCAGCCTGGGAAGCAAACTGCCTTTGGATTCCGTTTGGTTTCAGTGAAATAAGGCCTTCCTGCAGGCCCCATTCAAGGAATCATGCAACCACCTAAATGGGATCTGGAAAACATAGTAAACATTGCAGTACAAAGCTGTCCTTTCTGTATGTAGTCTAACTCCCAGAGATAAGCGTGCTGCCAATAGGTCTTTGCTCCAGCATTAAGGGAACCTGCAGGAGCAAAACTGCCTCATCTCAGCCTGGGAAGCAAACTGCGTTTGAATTACGTTTACTTTCAGTGAAATAAGGCCTTCCTGCATGCCCCATTCAAGGAATCATGCAACGGCCTAAATGTGATCTGGAAAACATAGTAAACATTGCAGTACAAAGCTGTCCTTTCTGTATGTACTCTAACTCCCACAGATAAGTGTGCTGCCAATAGGTCTTTGCTCCAGCATGAAGGGAAACTGCAGGAGTAAAACTGCCTCATTTAAGCCTGGGAAGCAAACTGCCTTTGGATTCCGTTTAGTTTCAGTGAAATAAGGCCTTCCTGCATGCCCCATTGAAAGAATCATGCAACCGCCTAAATGTGATCTGGAAAACATAGTAAACATTGCAGTACAAAGCTGTCATTTTTGTATGTACTCTAACTCCCAGAGATAAGTATGCTGCCAATAGGTCTTTGCTCCAGCCTTAAGGGAAACTGCAGGAGCAAAACTGCCTCATCTCAGACTGGGAAGCAAACTGCCTTTGGTTTCCTTTTAGTTTCAGTGAAATAAGGCCTTCCTGCATGCCCCATTCAAGGAATCATGCAATCGCCTAAATGTGATCTGGAAAACATAGTAAACACTGCAGTACAAAGCTGTCCTTTCTATTTGTACTCTAACTCCCAGAGATAAGTGTGCTGCCAATAGGTCTTTGCTCCAGCAGTAAGGGAAACTGCAGGAGTAAAACTGCCTCATCTCAGCCTGGGAAACAAGCTGCTTTTTGGATTCAGTTTAATGTCACTGAAATAAGGCCTTCCTGCATGCCCCATTCAAGGAATCATGCAACCGCCTAAATGTGATCTGGAAAACATAGAAAACATTGCAGTACAAAGCTGTCCTTTCTGTATGTACTCTAACTCCCAGAGATAAGTGTGCTGCCAATATGCCTTTGCACCAGCAGTTAGGGAAACTGCAGGAGTAAAACTGCTTCATCTCGGCTTGGGAAGCAAACTGCCTTTGGATTCCGTTTACTTCAGTGAAATAAGGTCTTCCTACATGCCCCATTCAAGGAATCATGCAACCGCCTAAATGTGATATGGAAAACATAGTAAACATTGCAGTACAAACTGTCCTTTCTGTATGTACTCTAACTCCCAGAGATAAGTGTGCTGCCAATAGGTCTTTGCTCCAGCATGAAGGGAAACTGCAGGAGCAAAACTGCCTCATCTCAACCTGGGAAGCAAACTGCCTTTGGATTCCGTTTAGCTTCAGTGAAATAAGGCCTTCCTGCATGCCCCATTCAAGGAATCATACAACCACCTAAATGTGACCTGGACAACATAGTAAACATTGCAGTACAAAGCTGTCCTTTCTGTATGTACTCTTACTCCCAGAGATAAGTGTGATGCCAATAGATCTTTGCTCCAGCATTAAGGGAAACTGCAGGAGCAAAACTGCCTCATCTCAGCCTGGGAAGCAAACTGCCTTTGGATTCCGTTTAGTTCAGTGAAATAAGGCCTTCCTGCATGCAACATTCAAGGAATCATACAACCACCTAAATGTGATCTGGAAAACATAGTAAACATTGCAGTACAAAACTGTCCTTTCTGTATGTACTCTAACTCAGAGATAAGTGTGCTGCCAATATGTCTTTGCTCCAGCAGTAAGGGAATCTGCAGGAGTAAAACTGCTTCATCTCAGCTTGGGAAGCAAACTGCCTTTGGATTCCATTTAGTTTCAGGGAAATAAGGCCTTTCTGCATGCCCCATTCAAGGACTCATGCAACCGCCTAAATGTGATCTGGAAAACATAGTAAACATTGCAGTACAAAGCTGTCCTTTCTGTATGTACTCTAACTCAGAGATAAGTGTGCTGCCATTATGTGTTTGCTCCAGCAGTAAGGGAAAATGCAGGAGTAAAACTGCTTCATCTCAGCTTGGGAAGCAAACTGCCTTGGGATTCCATTTAGTTTCAGGGAAATAAGGCCATTCTGCATGCCCCATTCAAGGAATCATGCAACCGCCTAAATGTGATCTGGAAAACATAGTAAACATTGCAGTACAAAGCTGTCCTTTCTGTATGTACTCTAACTCCCAGATATAAGTGTGATGCCAATAGGTCTTTGCTCCAGCATTAAGGGAAACTGCAGGAGCAAAACTACCTCATCTCAGCCTGGGAAGCAAAATGCCTTTGGTTTCCGTTTAGTTTCAGTGAAATAAGGCCTTCCTGCATGCCCCATTCAAGGAATCATGCAGTCGCCTAAATGTGATCTGGAAAACATAGTAAACACTGCAGTACAAAGCTGTCCTTTCTGTATGTACTCTAACTCCCAGAGATAAGTGGGCTGCCAATAGGTCTTTGCTCCAGCATTAAGGGAAACTGCAGGAGAAAAACTGCCTCATTTAAGCTTGGGAAGCAAACTGCCTTTGGATTCCGTTTAGTTACACTGAAATAAGGCCTTTCTGCATGCCCCATTCAAGGAATCATGCAACCGCCTAAATGTGATCTGGAAAACATAGTAAACATTGCAGTACAAAGCTGTCCTTTCTGTATGTACTCTAACTCCCAGAGATAAGTGTGCTTCCAATAGGTCTTTGCTCCAGCATTAAGGAAACTGCAGGAGCAAAACTGCCTCATCTCAGCTGAGAAGCAAAGTGCCTTTGGATTCCGTTTAGTTTCAGTGAAATAAGGCCTTCCTGCATGCCCCATTCAAGGAAACATACAATCGCCTAAATGTGATCTGGAAAACATAGTAAACACTGCAGTACAAAGCTGTCCTTTCTGTATGTACTCTAACTCCCAGAGATAAGTGTGCTGCCAATAGGTCTTTGCTCCAGCAGTAAGGGAAACTGCAGGAGTAAAACTGCGTCATCTCAGCCTGGGAAACAAGCTACCTTTGGATTCCATTTACTTTCAGTGAAATAAGGCCTTCCTGCATGCCCCATTCAAGAAATCATACAACCGCCTAAATGTGATTTGGAAAACATAGTAAACATTTCAGTACAAAGCTGTCCTTTCTGAATGTACTCTAACTCCCAGAGATAAGTGTGCTGCCAATAGGTCTTTGCTCCAGCATTAAGGGAAACTGCAGGAGCAAAACTGCCTCATTTAAGCCTGGGAAGCAAACTGCCTTTGGGTTCCGTTTAGTTACAGTGAAATAAGGCCTTTCTGCATGCCCCATTCAAGGAATCATGCAACCGCCTAAATGTGATCTGGAAAACATAGTAAACATTGCAGTACAAAGCTGTCCTTTCTGTATGTAATCTAACTCCCAGAGATAAGTGTGCTGCCAATAGGTCTTTGCTCCAGCATTAAGGGAAACTGCAGGAGAAAAACTGCCTCATCTCAGCCTGGGAAGCAAACTGCCTTTGGATTCCGTTTAGTTACAGTGAAATAAGGCCTTTCTGCATGCCCCATTCAAGGAATCATGCAACCGCCTAAATGTGATCTGGAAAACATAGTAAACATGCAGTACAAAGCTGTCCGTTCTGTATGTACTCTAACTCCCAGAGATAAGTGTGCTGCCAATAGGTCTTTGCTCCAGCATTAAGGGAAAATGCAGGTGCAAAACTGCCTCATCTCAGCCTGGGAAGCAAATTGCCTTTGGATTCCGTTTAGTTTCAGTGAAATAAGGCCTTCCTGCATGCCCCATTCAAGGAATCATACAACCACCTAAATGTGACCTGGACAACATAGTAAACATTGCAGTACAAAGCTGTCCTTTCTGTATGTACTCTAACTCCCAGAGATAAGTGCGATGCCAATAGGTCTTTGCTCCAGCATTAAGGGAAACTGCAGGAGCAAAACTGCCTCATCTCAGCCTGGAAGCAAACTGCCTTTGGATTCCGTTTAGTTTCAGTGAAATAAGGCCTTCCTGCATGCCCCATTCAAGGAATCAGGCAACGGCCTAAATGTGATCTGGAAAACATAGTAAACACTGCAGTACAAAGCTGTCCTTTCTGTATGTACTCTAACTCCCAGAGATAAGTGTGCTGCCAATAGGTCTTTGCTCCAGCATGAATGGAAACTGCAGGAGCAAAACTGCCTCATTTAAGCCTGGGAAGCAAACTGCCTTTGGATTCCGTTTAGTTACAGTGAAATAAGGCCTTTCTACATGCCCCATTCAAGGACTCATGCAACCGCCTAAATGTGATCGGGAAAACATAGTAAACATTGCAGTACAAAGCTGTCCTTTCTGTATGTACTCTAACTCCCAGAGATAAGTGTGCTGCCAATAGGTCTTTGCTCCAGCAGTAAGGGAAACTGCAGGAGCAAAACTGCCTCATCTCAGCCTGGGAAGCAAACTGCCTTTGGATTCCGTTTAGTTTCAGTGAAATAAGGCCTTCCTGCATGCCCCATTCAAGGAATCATGCAACCCCCTCAATGTGATCTGAAAACATAGAAAACACTGCAGTACAAAGCTGTCCTTTCTGTATGTACTCTAACTCCCAGAGATAAGTGTGCTGCCAATATGCCTTTGCACCAGCAGTTAGGGAAACTGCAGGAGTAAAACTGCTTCATCTCAGCTTGGGAAGCAAACTGCCTTTGGATTCCGTTTACTTCAGTGAAATAAGGTCTTCCTACATGCCCCATTCAAGGAATCATGCAACCGCCTAAATGTGATCTGGAAAACATAGTAAGCATTGCAGTACAAAGCTGTCCTTTCTTTATGTACTCTAACTCCCAGAGATAAGTGTGCTTCCAATAGGTCTTTGCTCCAGCATTAAGGGAAACTGCAGGAGCAAAACTGCCTCATCTCAGCTGGGAAGCAAACTGCCTTTGGATTCCGTTTAGTTTCAGTGAAATAAGGCTTTCTGCATGCCCCATTCAAGGAATCATGCAACTGCCTAAATGTGATTTGGAAAACACAGTAAACATTGCAGTACAAAGCTGTCCTTTCTGTATGTACTCTATCTCCCAGAGATAAGTTTGCTGCCAATAGGTCTTTACTCCAGCATTAAGGGAAACTGCAGGAGCAAAACTGCCTCATCTCAGCCTGGGAAGCAAACTGCCTTTGGATTCCGTTTAGTTTCAGTGAAATAAGGCCTTCCTGCATGCCCCATTCAAGGAATCATGCAACCGCCTAAATGTGATCTGGAAAACATAGTAAACACTGCAGTACAAAGCTGTCCTTTCTGTATGTACTCTAACTCCCAGAGATAATTGTGCTGCCAATAGGACTTTTCTCCAGCATTAAGGAAACTGCAGGAACAAAACTGCCTCATCTCAGCCTGGTAAGCAAACTGCCTTTGGATTCCGTTTAGTTACAGTGAAATAAGGCCTTCCTGCATGCCCCATTCAAGGAATCATGCAACCGCCTAAATGTGATCTGGAAAACATAGTAAACATGCAGTACAAAGCTGTCCTTTCTGTATGTACTCTAACTCCCAGAGATAAGTGTGCTGCCAATAGGTCTTTGCTCCAGCATCAAGGGAAACTGCAGGAGCAAAACTGCCTCATCTCAACCTGGGAAGCAAATTGCCTTTGGATTCCGTTTAGTTTCAGTGAAATAAGGCCTTCCTGCATGCCCCATTCAAGGAATCATGCCACGGTCTAAATGTGATCCGGAAAACACAGTAAACATTGCAGTAGAAAGCTGTCCTTTCTGTATGTACTCTAACTCCCAGAGATATGTGTGCTGCCAATAGGTCTTTTCTCCAGCATTAAGGAAACTGCAGGAGCAAAACTGCCTCATCTCAGTCTGGGAAGGAAACTGCCTTTGGATTCCGTTTAGTTTCAGTGCAATAAGGCCTTCCTGATTGCCCCATTCAAGGAATCATGCAACCGCCTAATGTGATCTGGAAAACACAGTAAACATTGCAGTACAGAGCTGTCCTTTCTGTATGTACACTAAGTACCAGAGATAACTGTGCTGCCAATAGGCCTTTGCTCCAGCATTAAGGTAAACTGCAGGAGCAAAACTGCCTCATCTCAGCCTGGGAAGGAAACTGCCTTTGGATTCCGTTTAGTTTCAGTGAAATAAGGCCTTCCTGCATGCCACAGTCAAGGAATCATGCAAGCACCTTAATGTGACCTAGAAAACATGGTAAACATTGCAGAACAAAGCTGTATTTCCGTATGTACTCTAAATTCCAGAAGTAAGTGTGCTGCCAATAGTTCTTTGCTCCATTATTAAGGGGAACTGCAGGAGCAAAACTGCACCATCTCAGCCTGGGAAGCAAACAGCCTTTGGATTCCGTGTAGTATCCGTGAAATAAGGCCTTCCGGGTTGCCACAGTCAAGGAATCATGCAACCACCTAAATGTGACCTGGAAAACATGGTAAACATTGCAGTACAATGCTGTCCTAACTGTATGTACCCTATCACCCTGAGATAAGTATTCTGCCAACTGGTCTTTGCTCCAGCATTTAGGGAAATTGAAGGAGCAAAACTGCCTCATCTCTGAATGGGAAGCAAACTGCCTTTGGATTCCGTGTAGTTTCCGTGAAATAAGGCCTTCCTGCGTGCCCCAGTCAAGGAATCATGCAACCGTCTAAATGTGATCTGGAAAACAAAGTAACATTGCAGTACAAAGCTGTCCTTTCTGTATGTACTCTAAACTCCCAGATATAAGTGTGCTGCCAATAGATCTTTGCTCGAGCATTAGGGGAAACTGCGGGAGCAAAACTGCCTCATCTCAGCCTGGGAAGCAAACTACCTTTGTATTCCGTGTAGTTTCCGTGAAATAAGGCCTTCCTGCATGCCCCCGTCAAGGAATAATGCAATCACCTAAATATGATCTGGAAAACATAGTAAACATTGCAGTACAAAGCTGTCCTTTCTGTATGTACTCTAACTCCCAGAGATAAGTGTGCTGCCAATAGGTCTGTGCTCCAGCATTAAGGGAAACTGCTGGAGCAAAACTGCCTCATCTCAGCCTGGGAAGCAAACTGCCTTTGGATTCTGTGTAGTTTACGTGAAGTAAGGCCTTCCTGCATGCCCCAATCAAAGAACCATTCAACCAACTAAATGTGATCAGGATTATATAGTAAACATTGCAGTACAAAGCTGTCCTTTCTGTATGTACTCTATCTCCCAGAGATAAGTGTGCTGCCAATAGGTCTTTGCTCCAGTATTAAGGGGTACTGCAGGAGCAAAACGGCCTCATCTCAGACTGGGAAGCAAACTGCCTTTGGATTCCGTGTAGTTTCCGTGAAATAAGGCCTTCCGGCATGCCCCAGTCAACAATCATGCAACCACCTAAATGTGATCTGGAAAACATAGTAAACATTGCAGTACCAAGCTGTCCTTTCTGTATGTACTCTATCACCCTGAGATAAGTATGCTGCCAACTGGTCTTTGCTCCAGCATTTAGGGAAAATGAAGGAGCAAAACTGCCTCATCTCTGAAAGGGAAGCAAACTGCCTTTGGATTCCATGTAGTTTTCGTGAAATAAGACCTTCCTGCATGCCCCAGTCAAGTAAACATGCAACCAACTAAATGTGTTATGGAAAATATAGTAAACATTGCAGTACAAAGCTGTCTTTTCTGTATGTACTCTAACTCCCAGAGATAACTGTGCTGCCAATAGGTCTTTGCTCCAGCATTAAGGGAAACTGGAGGAGCAATACTGACTCATCTCAGCCTGGAAGAAAACTGCCTTTGGATTCCGTGAAGTTTCCGTGAAATAAGGTATTCCTGCATGCCCCAGTCAAAGAATCATGAAACCACCTAAATGTGATCTGAAAAACATATTAAACATTGCAGTACAAAGATGTCCTTTCTTTATGTACTCTATCAACCTGAGATAAGTATGCTGCAAACTGGTCTTTGCTCCAGCATTTAGGGAAATTGAAGGAGCAAAACTGCTTTATCTCTGAATGGGAAGCAAACTGCCTTTGGATTCCGTGTAGTTTTCATGAAATAAGGCATTCCTACATACCCCAGTCAAGGAATCATGCAACCACCTAAATGTGACCTGGAAAACATGGTAAACATTGCAGTACAAAGGTGTCTTTCTTTATGTACTCTGACTCCCAGAGATAAGTGTGCTGCCAAAAGGTCTTTGCTCCATATTAAGGGAAACTGCAGGAGCAAAAGTGCCTCATCTAAGAATGGGAAACAAACTGCCTTTGGATTCCTTGTAGTTTCCGTGAAATAAGGCCTTCCAGCATGCCCCAGGCAAGGAATCATGCAACCACCTAAATGTGACCTGGAAAACATGCTAAACATTGCAGTACAAAGCTGTCCTTTCTGTATGTACTCAATCACCCTGAGATAAGTATGCTGCCAACAGGTCTTTGCTCCAGCATTTAGGGAAATTGAAGGAGCAAAACTGCCTCATCTCTGAATGGGAAGCAAACTGCCTTTGGATTCCGTGTAGTTTCCGTGAAATAAGGCCTTCCTGCATGCCCCAGGCAAAGAATCATGCAACCACCTAAATGTGACCTAGAAAACATGTTAAACATTGCAGAACAAAGCTGTCTTTCGGTATGTACTCTAACTCCCAGAGATAAGTGTGCTGCCAATAGGTCTTTGCTCCATTATTAAGGGGAACTGCAGGAGCAAAACTGCCTCATCCCAGCCTGGGAAGCAAACTGCCTTTGGATTCCGTGTAGTTTCCGTGAAATAAGGCCTTCCAACATGCACAAGTCAAGGAATCATGCAACCAGTTAATGTGATCTGGAAAACATAGTAAACATTGCAGTACAAAGCTGTTCTTTCTGTATGTACTCTAACTGCAGGAGATAACTGTCCTGCCAATAGGACTTTGATCAAGATTAAGGGAAACTGCAGGAGCAAAACTGCCTCATCTCAGCCTGGGAAGAAACTGCTTTTGGAATCCGTGTAGTTTTGGTGAAATAAGGCCTTCCTGCAAGCCCCAGTCAAGGAATAATGCAACAACCTAAATGTGATCTGGAAAACATAGTAAACATTGCAGTACAAAGCTGTCCTTTCTGTATGTACTCTAACTCCCAGAGATAAGGGTGCTGCCAATAGGTCTTTGCTCCAGCATTAAGGGAAACTGCAGGAGGAAAACTGCCACATCTCAGCCTGGGAAGCAAATTGCCTTTAAATTCCATGTTGTTTTCGTGAAATAAGGCCTTCCTGCATGCACCAGTCAAGGAATCATGCAACCACCTAAATGTGACCGGGAAAACATGGTAAACATTGCAGTACAAAACTGTCCTTTCTGTATGTACTCTATCCCCCTGACATAAGTATGCTGCCAACTGGTGTTTGCTCCAGCATTTAGGGAAATTGAAGGAGCAAAACTGCCTCATCTCTGAATGGGAAGCAAACTGCCTTTGGATTCCGTGTAGTTTCCGTGAAATAAGGCCTTCCTGCATGCCCCAGTCAAGGAATCATGCAAGCACCTAAATGTGATCTGGAAAACATAGTAAACATTGGAGTACAAAGCTGTCATTTCTGTATGTTCTTTAACTCCCAGAGATAAATGTGCTGCCAATAGGTCTATGCTCGAGCATTAAAGGAAACTGCTGGAGCAAAACTGCCTCATCTCATCCTTGGAAGCAATCTGCCTTTGGATTCCGTGTAGTTTACGTGAAGTTAGGCCTTCCTGCATGCCCCAATCAAAGAATCATGCAACCAACTAAATGTGATCTGGATAATATAGTAGACATTGCATTACAAAACTGTCCTTTCTGTATGTACTCTAACTCCCAGAGATAAGTGTGCTGCAAATAGGTCTTTGCTCCAGCATTAAGGGAAACTTCAGTAGCAAAACTGCCTCATCTCAGACTGGGAAGCAATCTGTCTTTTGATTCCAAATGGTTTCCAAGAAATAAGGCCTTCCTGCATACCCGAGTTAAGGAATCATGGAACCACCTATATGTGACCTGGAAAACATGGTAAACATTGCAGTACAAAGCTGTCGTTCTGTACGTACTCTAACTCCCAGAGATAAGTGTGCTACAAATAGGTCTTTGCTCCAGCATTAAGGGAAACTGCATGAGCAAAACTGCCTCATCTCAGCCTGGGAAGTAAACTGCCTTTGGATTCCGTGTTGTTTCCGTGAAATAAGGCCTTCCTGCATGCCCCAGGCAAAGAATCTTGCAACCACCTAAATGTGATTTGGAAAACATAGTAAACATTGCAGTACAAAGCTGTCCTTTCTGTATGTATTCTAACTCCCAGAGATAAGTGGGCTGCCAATAGGACTTAGCTCCAGCATTAAGGAAACTGCAGGAACAGAACTGCCTCATCTCAGCCTGGGAAGCAAACTGCCTTTGGATTCCTTGTAGTTTCCGTGAAATAAGGACTTCCTACATGCCCCAGTCTAGGAATCATGCAACCACCTAAATGTGATTTGGAAAACATAGTAAACATTGCAGTACAAAGCTGTCCTTTCTGTATGTACTCTAACTCCCAGAGATATGTGTGCTGCCAATAGGTCTTTGCTCCCGCATTAAGGGAAACTACAGGAGCAAAACTGCCTCATCTCAGCCTGGAAGCAAACTGCCTTTGGATTCCGTGTAGTTTCCGTGAAATAAGGGCTTCCTGCATACCCCAGTCAAGGAATCATGCAACCACATAAATGTGACCTGGAAACATGGTAATCATTGCAGAACAAAGCTGTCTTTCGGTATGTACTCTAACTCCCAGAGATAAGTGTGCTGCCAATAGGTCTTTGCTCCATTATTAAGGGGAACTGCAGGAGCAAAACTGAGTCATTTCAGCCTGGGAATCAAACTGCCTTTGGATTCCGTGTAGTTTCCTTGAAATAAGGCCTTCCAACATGCACAAGTCAAGGAATCATGCAACCACTTAATGTGATCTGGAAAACATAGTAAACATTGCAGAACAAAGCTATTCTTTCTGTATGTACTCTAACTGGCAGAGATAACTGTCCTGCCAATAGGACTTTGCTCCAAGATTAAGGGAAACTGCAGGAGCAAAACTGCCCCATCTCAGCCTGGGAAGAAACTGCTTTTGGAATCCGTGTAGTTTTGGTGAAATAAGGCCTTCCTGCAAGCCCCAATCTAGGAATAATGCAACAACCTAAATATGATCTGGAAAACATAGTAAACATTGCAGTACAAAGCTGTCCTTTCTGAATGTACACTAACTCCCAGAGATAAGGGTGCTGCCAATAGGTCTTTGCTCCAGCATTAAGGGAAACTGCAGGAGCAAAACTGCCTCATCTCAGACTGGGAAGCAAACTGCCTTTGGATTCCATGTAGTTTCCAAGAAATAAGGCCTTCCTGCATACCCCAGTGAAGGAATCATGCAACCACCTAAATGTGACCTGGAGAACATGGTAAACATTGCAGTACAAAGGTGTCTTTCTGTATGTACTCTGACTCCCAGAGATAAGTGTGCTGCCAAAAGGACTTTCCTCCGTATTAAGGGAAACTGCAGGAGCAAAACTGCCTCATCTAAGACTGGGAAACTAACTGCCTTTGTATTCCGTGTAGTTTCCATGAAATAAGGCCTTCCGGCATGCCCCAGGCAAGAAATCATGCAACAACCTAAATGTGACCTGGAAAACATGCTAAACATAGCAGTACAAAGCTGTCCTTTCTGTATGTACTCAATCACCCTGAGATAAGTATGCTGCCAACAGGTCTTTGCTCCAGCATTTAGGGAAATTGAAGGAGCAAAACTGCCTCATCTCTGAATGGGAAGCAAACTACCTTTGGATTCCGTGTAGTTTTCGTGAAGTAAGGCCTTCCTGCATGCCCGAGTCAAGGAATCATGCAACAACTTAAATGTGATCTGGAAATCATAGTAAACATTGCAGTACAAAGCTGACATTTCTCTATGTACTCTAACTCCCAGAGATAAGTGGGCTGCCAATAGGTCTTTGCTCCAGCATTAAGGGAAACTGCAGGAGCAGAACTGCCTCATCTCAGCGTGGGAAGCAAACTGCCTTTGGATTCCTTGTAGTTTCCGTGAAGTAAGGACTTCGTGCATGCCCCAGTCAAGGAATCATGCAACCACCTAAATGTGATTTGGAAAACATAGTAAACGTTGCAGTACAAAGCTGTCCTTTCTGTATGTACTCTAAATCCCAGATATAAGTGTGCTGCCAATAGGTCTTTGCTCCAGCATTAAGGGAAACTACAGGAGCAGAACTGCCTCATCTCAGCCTGGAAGCAAACTGCCTTTGGATTCCCTGTAGTTTCCGTGAAATAAGGGCTTCCTGCATACCGGAGTCAAGGAATCATGCAAACACCTAAATGTGACCTCGATAACATGGTAAACACTGCAGTACAAAGCTCTCCTTTCTGTATGTACTCTAACTCCCAGAGATAAGTGTGCGGCCAATAAGTCTTTGCTCCAGCATTAAGGGAAACTGCAGGAGCAAAACTGCCTCATCTCACACTTGGAAGCAAACTGCCTTTGAATTACGTGTAGTTTCTGTGAAATAAGGACTTCATGCATGCCGCAGTCAAAGAATCATGTAACCACCTAAATGTGAACTGGAATACATTGTAAACATAGCAGTACAAAGCTGTCCTTTCTGTATGTACTCTAACTCCCAGGGATAAGTGTGCTGCCAGTAGGTCTTTGCTCCAGCTTTAAGGGAAACTGCAGGAGCAAAACTGCCTCATCTCAGCCTGGCAAGCAAACTGAATTTGGATTCCTTGTAGTATCAGTGAAATAAGGCCTTCCTGCATGCCCCATTCAAGGAATCATGCAACCACATAAATGTGACATGGGTAACATGGTAAACATTGCAGTACAAAGCTTTCTTTCAGTATGTGCTCTACCTCCCAGAGATAAGTGTGCTGCCAATAGGTCTTTGCTCCAGTATTAAAGGGAACTGCAGGAGCAAAACTGCCTCACCTCAGCCTGGGAAGCAAAGTGCCTTTGGATTCTGTGTAGATTCCGTGAAATAAGGCCTTCCTGCATGAACCAATCAAGGAATAATGCAACAACCTAAATGTGATCTGGAAAACATAGTAAACATTGTAGTACAAAGCTGTCCTTTCTGTATGTACTCTAACTCCCAGAGATAAGTGTGCTGCCAATACGTCTTTACCCCAGCATTAAGGGAAACTGCTGGATCAAAACTGCCTCATCTCAGCCTGGAAGCAAACTGCCTTTGGATTCCATGTAGTTTCCGTGAAATAAGGTCTTTCTGCATGCCCCAGTCTAATAATCATGCAACCACCTAAATGTGATCTGGAAAACCTAATAAACATTGCAGTACAAAGCTGTCCTTTCTGTATGTACTCTAACTCCCAGAGATAAGTGTGCTGCCAATGGGTCTTTGCTCCAGCATTAAGGGAAACTGCATGAGCAAATCTGCGTCATCTCAGCCTGGGAAGCAAACTGCCTTTAAATTCCGTGTTGTTTTCGTGAAATAAGCCTTCCTGCATGCCCCAGTCAAGGAATCATGCAACCAAATAATGTGATCTGGAAAACATAGTAAACATTGCAGTACAAAGCTGTCCTTTCTGTATGTACTCTAACTACCACAGATAAGTGTGCTGCCAATAGGTCTTTGCTGCAGCATTAAGGGAAACTGCAGGAGCAAAACTGCCTCATCTCAGCCTGGGAAGCAAATTGCCTTTGGTTCCGCATAGTTTCCGTGAAATAAGGCCTTCCTGCATGCCCCAGTCTAATAATCATGCAACCACTTAAATGTGATCTGGAAAACATATTAACATTGCAGTACAAAATGTCCTTTCTGTATGTACTCTAACTCCCAGAGATAAGTGTGCTGCCAATAGGTCTTTGCTCCAGCTTTAAGGGAAACTGCAGGAGCAAAACTGCCTCATCTCAGCCTGGGAAATAAACTGCCTTTGGATTCCGTGTATTTTCCGTGAAATAAGGACTTCCTGCATGCCGCAGTCAAGGAATCATGCAACCGCCTAAATGTGATCTGGAAAACATAGTACACATTGCAGTACAGAGCTGTCCTTCCTGTATGTACTCTAACTCCCAGAGATAAGTGTGCTGCCAATAGGTCTTTGCTCCAGGTTTAAGGAAAACTGCAGGAGCAAAACTGCCTCATCTCAGCCTTGGAAGCAAAGTGCCTTTGGAGTCCGTTTGTTTCCGTGAAATAAGGCCTTCCTGCATGCCCCAGTCAAGGAATCATGCAAACACCAAAATGTGACCTGGATAACATAGTAAACATTTCAGTACAAAGCTGTCCTTTCTGTATGTACTCTATCACCCTGAGATAAGTATGCGCCCAACTGGTTTTTCCTCCAGCATTTAGGGAAATTGAAGGAGCAAAACTGGTCATCTCTGAATGGGAATCAACTGCCTTTGGATTCCATGTAGTTTTCGTGAAATAAGGCCTTCCTGCATGCCCCAGTCAAGGAATCATGCAACCACTTAAATGTGACATGGGAAACATGGTAAACATTGCAATACAAAGCTGTCTTTCTCTATGTACTCTAACTCACAGAGATAAGTGTGCTACCAATAGGTCTTTGCTCCAGTATTAAGGGGAACTGCAGGAGCAAAACTGCCTCATCTCAGCCTGGGAAGGAAAGTGCCTTTGGATTCCGTGTAGTTTCCGTGAAATAAGGCCTTCCTGCATGCCCCAGGCAAGGAATCATGCAACCACCTAAATGTGATCTGGAAAACATGGTAAACATTGCAGTACAAAGCTGTCTTTCCATATGTACTCTAACTCCCAGAGATAAGTGTGCTGCCAATAGGTCTTTGCTCCAGTATTAAGGGAAACTGCTTGAGCCAAACTGCCTCATCTCAGCCTGTGAAGCAAACTGCCTTTGGATTCCGTGTAGTTTCCGTGAAATAAGGCCTTCCTGCACGCCCCAGTCAAGGAATCATGTAACCACTTAATGTGAACTGGAAAACATGGTAAACATTGCAGTACAAAGCTGTGTTTCTCTATGTAATCTAACTCTCAGAGATAAGTGTGCTGCCAAAAGGTCTTTGCTCCAATATTAAGGGAAACTGCAGGAGCAAAACTGCCTCATCTCAGCCTGGGAAGCAAACTGCCTTTGGATAACTTGTAGTTTCAGTGAAATAAGAACTTCCTGCATGCCCCAGTCAAGGAATCATGCAGCCACCTAAATGTGATCTGGAAAACATAGTACACATTGCAGTACAAAGCTGTCCTTTCTCTATGTACTCTAACTCCCAGAGATAAGTGTGCTGCCAATAGGTCTTTGCCCCAGTATTAAGGGAGACTGCAGGAGCAAAACTGCCTCATCTCAGCCTGGGAAGAAAACTGCCTTTGGTTTCCGTGTAGTTTACGTGAAATAAGGTATTCTGGCATGCCCAGTCATGGAATCATGAAACCACCTAAATATGATCTGGAAAACATGGTAAACATTGCAGTACAAAGCTGTCCTTTCTGTATATACTCTAACTCCCAGAGATAAGTGCCCTGCCAATAGGTCTTTGCTCCAGGATTAAGGGGAACTGCAGGAGCAAAACTGCCTCATTTCAGCCTGGGATGCAACCTGCCTTTGGAATCCGTGTCGTTTCAGTGAAATAAGGACTTCCTGCATGCCCAGTCAAGGAATCATGCAACCACCTAAAGGTGACCTGGAAAACATGGTAAACATTGCAGTACAAAGCTGTCTTTCTCTATGTACTCTAACTCCCAGAGATAAGTGTGCTGCCAATAGGTCTTTGCTCCTGTATTAAGGGAAACTGCAGGAGGAAAACTGCCTCATCTCAGCCTGGGAAGCAAACTGCCTTTGGATTCCGTGTAGTTTCCGTGAAATAAGGCATTCCAGCATGCCCCGTCAAGGAATCATGAAACCACCTAAAAGTGATCAGGAAAACATAGTAAACATTGCAGTAAAAATCTGTCCTTTCTGTATGTACTCTAACTGCCAGTGATAGCTGTGCTGCCAATAGGTCTTTGCTCAGGCATTAAGGGAAACTGCAGGAGCAAAACTGCCTCATCTCAACATGGGAAGCAAACTGCCTTTGGATTCCGTGTAGTTTCCCTGAAAAAAGGACTTACGGCATGCCCCAGTCAAGGAATCATTCAACCACCTAAATGTGATGTGAAAAACATAGTAAACATTGCAGTACAAAGCTGTCCATTCTGTATGTACTCTATCTCCCTGATATAAGTGTGCTGCCAATAGGTCTTTGCTCCAGCATTAAGGGAAACTGCAGGAGCAAAACTGCCTCATCTCAGCCTGGGTACCAAACTGCCTTTGGATTCCGTGTAGTTTCCGTGAAATAAGGCCTTCCTGCATGCCCCAGTCAAGGAATCATGCAACCACCTAAATGTGACCTGGAAAACATGGTAAACATTGCAGTACAAAGCTGTCTTTCCGTATGTACTCTACCTCCCAGAGATAAGTGTGCTGCCAAGAGGTCTTTGCTCCAGTATTAAGGGGAACTGCAGGAGCAAAACTGCCTCATTTCAGCCTGGGAAGCAAACTGCCTTTGGATTCCGTGTCTTTTCCGTGAAATAAGGCCTTCCTGCATGCCCCAGTCAAGGAATCATGCAACCACATAAATGTGATCAGGAAAACATAGAACACATTTCAGTACAATGCTGTCCTTTCTGTATGTACTCTAACTCCCAGAGATAAGTGTGCGACCAATAGGTTTTTGCTCTAGCATTAAGGGAAACTACAGTAGCAAAACTGCCTCATCTCAGGACTTTAAGCAAACTGCCTTTGGATTCCGTGTAGTTTTCGGGAAATAAGGTCTTCCTGCATGCCCCAGTCAAGGAATCATGCAACCACCTAAATGTGACCTGGAAAACATGGTAAACATTGCAGTACAAAGCTGTCTTTCTCTATGTACTCTAACTCCCAGAGATAAGTATGCTGCCAATAGGTCTTTGCTACAGTATTAAGAGAAACTTCAGGAGGTAAACTGCCTCATCTCAGCCTGGGGAGCAAACTGCCTTTGGATTCCGTGCAGTTTATGTGAAATAAGGCATTGGAGCATGCCCAGTCAAGGAATCATGAAACCACCTAAATGTGATCTGGAAAACATAGTACACATTGCCGTACAAAGCTGTCCTTCCTCTATTTACTCTAAATCCCAGAGATAAGTGTGCTGCCAATAGGTCTTTCCTCCAGCATTATGGAAAACTGCAGGAGCAAAACTGCTTCATCTCAGCCTGGGAAGCAAACTGACTTTGGATTCCGTGTAGTTTCCGTGAAATAAGGACTTCCTGCGTGCCCCATTCAAGGAATCATGCAACCACCTAAATGTGATCTGGAAAACATAGCAAACATGGCAGTACAAATCTGTCCTTTCTGTATGTACTCTAACTCCCAGAGTGAAGTGTGCTGCCAATACGTCTTTGCTCCCGTCTTAAGGAGAACTGCAGGAGCAAAACTGCGTCATCTCAGCCTGGGAAGCAAACTGCCTTTGGATTCCGTGTAGTTTCCGTGAAATAAGGCCTGCCTGCATGCCCCAGTCAAGGAGTCATGCAACCACCTAAATGTGACCTGGAAAACATTTTAAACATTGCAGTACAAAGCTGTCCTTTCTGTATGTACTCTAACTCCCAGAGTTAAGTGTGCTGCCAATAGGTCTTTGCTCCAGCATTAAGGGAAACTGCAGGAGCAAAACTGCCTCATCTCAGCCTGGGAAGAAAACTGCCTTTTGATTCCGTGGAGTTTCCATGAAATAAGGCATTCCGGCATGCCCAGTCAAGGAATCATGAACCCACCTAAATATGATCTGGAAAATATAGTAAACATTGCAGTACAAAGCTGTCCTTTCTTTAAGTACTCTAACTCTCAGAGATAAGTGTGCTGCCAATAGGTCTTTGCTCCAGCATTAAGGGAAACTGCAGGAACAAAACTGCCTCATCTCATCCTGGGAAGCAAACTGCCTTTGGATTCCGTGTGGTTTCCGTGAAATAAGGACTTCCTTCATGCCCCAGTCAAGGAATCATTCAACCACCTAAATGTGATGTGAAAAACCTAGTAAACATTGCAGTACAAAGCTGTCCTTTCTGTATGTACTCTATCTCCCTGAGGTAAGTGTGCTGCCTATAGCTCTTTGCTCCAGCATTAAGGGAAACTTGAGGAGCAAAACTGCCTCATCTCAGCCTGGTAAGCAAACTGCCTTTGGATTCCGTGTAGTTTCAGTGAAATAAGGACTTCCTGCATGCCCCAGTCAAGGAATCATGCAATCACCTAAATGTGACTTGAAAAACATAGTAAATATTGCAGTACTGTGACTCCCAGAAATAAGTGTGCTGAAACTAAACGGATTCCAAAGGCAGTTTGCTTCCCAGGCTGAGATGAGGTAGTTTTGCTCCTGCAGTTTCCCTTAATGCTGGAGCAAAGACCTATTGGCAGCACACTTATGTCTGGGAGTTAGAGTACATACAGAAAGGAAAGCTTTGTACTGCAATGTTTACTAAGTTTTCCAGATCACATTTAGGCGGTTGCATGATTTCTTGAATGGGGCATGCAGGAAGGCCTTATTTCACTGAAAATAAACGGAGTCCAAAGGCAGTTTGCTTCTCAGGCTGAGATGAGGCAGTTTTGCTCCTGCAGTTTCCCTTAATGCTGGAGCAAAGACCTATTGGCAGCACACTTATCTCTGGGAGTTAGAGTACATACAGAAAGGACAGCTTTGTACTGCAAAATTTACAATGTTTTCCAGATCACATTTAGACGGTTGCATGACTCCTTGAATGGGGCATGTAGGAAGGACTTATTTCACTGAAACTAAACGGAATCCAAAGGCAGTTTGCTTCCCAGGCTGAGAAGAGGCAGTTTTGCTCCTGCAGTTTCCCTTAATGCTGGAGCAAAGACCTATTGGCAGCACACTTATCTCTGGGAGTTAGAGTACATACAGAAAGGACAGCTTTGAACTGCAATGTTTACTATGTTTTCCAGATGACATTTAGGCGGTTGCCTCATTCCTTGATTGGGGCATGCAGGAAGGGGTTATTTCACTGAAACTGAACGGAATCCAGAGGCAGTTTGTTTCCCAGGCTGAGATGAGGCCCTTTTGCTCCTGCCGTTTCCTTTAATGCTGGAGCAAAGACCTATTGGGAGCACACTTATCTCTGGGAGTTAGAGTACACACAGAAAAGACAGCTTTGTACTGCAGTGTTTACTATGTTTTCCAGATAACATTTAGGCGGTTGCATGGCTACCTAAATAGGGCATGCATGAAGGCCTTATTTCACTTAAACTAAACGTAATTAAAGGCAGTTTGCTTCCCAGGCTGAGATGAGGCAGTTTTGCTCCTGCAGTTTCCCTTAATTCTGGAGCAAAGACCTATTGGCAGCCCAATTATCTCTGGGAGTTATAGTACATTCAGAACGGACAGCTCTGTACTTCAATGTTTACTATCTTTTCCAGATCACATTTAGGCGGTTGTATGATTCCTTGAATGGGGCATACAGGAACGCCTTATTCCACTGAAACTAAATGGAATCCAAAGGCAGTTTGCATCCCAGGCAGAGATGAGGCAATTTTGCTCCTGCAGTTTCCCGTAATGCTCGAGCAAATACATATTGGCAGCATACTTATCTCTGGGATTTAGAGTACATACAGAAAGGACAGCTTTGTACTGCAATGTTTACTATGTTTTCCAGATCACATTTAGGCGGTTGCATGATTCTTGAATGTGGCATGCAGGAAGGCCTTGTTTCACTGAAACTAAACGGAATCCAAAGGCAGTGTGCTTCCCAGGCTGAGATGAGGCAGTTTTGCTCCTGCAGTTTCCCTTAATGCTGGAGCAAAAACCTATTGGCAGCACACTTATCTCAGGGATTTAGAGTACATACAGAAAGGACAGCTTTGTACTGCAGTGTTTACTGTTTTCCAGACCAAATTTTGGCCGTTGCATGATTCCTTGAATGGAGCATGAAGGAAGGCCTTATTTCACTGAAACTAAATGGAATCCAAAGGCAGTTTGCTTCCCAGGCTGAGATGAGGCAGTTTTGCTCCTGCAGTTTCCCTTAATGCTGGAGCAAAGACCTATTGGCAGCACACTTATCTCTGGGAGTTAGAGTACATAGAGAAAGGACAGCTTTGTACTGCCGTGTTTTCTGTGTTTTCCAGATCACATTTAGGCGGGTGCATGATTCCTTCAATGGGGCATGCAGGAAGGCATTATTTCACTGAAACTAAACGGAATCTAAAGGCAGTTTGCTTCCCAGCTGAGATGAGGCAGTTTTGCTCCTGCAGTTTCCCTTAATGCTTTAGCAAAGACCTATTGGCAGCACACTTATCTCTGGGAGTAAGAGTACATACAGAAAGGACAGCTTTGTACTGCAGTGTTTACTGTGTTTTCCAGATCACATTTAGGCGGTTGCATGACTCCTTGAATGGGGCATGCAGGAAGGCCATATTTCACAGAAACTAAACGGAATGCGAAGGTAGTTTTCTTCCCAGGCTGAGATGAGGCAGTTTTGCTCATGCAGTTTCCCTTAATGCTGGAGCAAAGACCTATTGGCAGCACACTTATCTCTGGGAGTTAGAGTACATACAGAAAGGACAGCTTTGTACTGCAATGTTTACTATGTTTTCCAGATCACATTTAGGCGGTTGCATGATTCCTTGAATGGGGCATGCAGGAAGGCCTTATTTCACTGAAACTAAACGGAATCCAAAGGCAGTTTGCTTCCCAGGCTGAGATGAGGCAGTTTTGCTCCTGCAGTTTCCCTTAATGCTGGAGCAAAGGCCTATTGGCAGCACACTTATCTCTGGGAGTTAGAGTACATACAGAAAGACAGCTTTGTACTGCAGTGTTTAATGTTTTACAGACTACATTTAGGCCGTTGCATGATTCCTTTGATGGGGCATGAAGGAAGGCCTTATTTCACTGAAACTAAACGGAATCCAAAGGCAGTTTGCTTCCCAGGCTGAGATGAGGCAGTTTTGCTCCTGCAGTTTCCCTTAATGCTGGAGCAAAGACCTATTGGCAGCACACTTATCTCTGGGAGTTAGTGTATATACAGAAAGGACAGCTTGTACTGCCGTGTTTACTGTGTTTTCCAGATCACATTTAGGCGGGTGCATGATTCCTTCAATGGGGCATGCAGGAAGGCCTTATTTCACTGAAACTAAACGGAATCCAAAGGCAGTTTGCTTCCCAGGCTGAGATGAGGCAGTTTTGCTCCTGCAGTTTCCCTTAATACTGGAGCAAAGACCTATTGGCAGCACTCTTATTTCTGGGAGTTAGAGTACATACAGAAAAGACCGCTTTATAGTGCAATGTTTACTATGTTTTCCAGACCACATTTAGGCGGTTGCATGATTACTTGAATGGGGCATGCAGGAAAGCCTTATTTCACTGAAACTAAACGGAATCCAAAGGCAGTTTGCTTCCCAGGCTGAGATGAGGCAGTTTTACTCCTGCAGTTTCCCTTAATGCTGGAGCAAAGACCTATTGGCAGCACACTTATCGCTGGGAGTTAGAGTACATACAGAAAGGACAGCTTTGTACTGCAATGTTTACTATGTTTTCCAGATACATTTAGTGGTTGCATGATTCCTTGAATGGGGCATGAAGGAAGGCCTTATTTCACTGAAACTAAACGGAATCCAAAGGCAGTTTGCTTCCCAGGCTGAGATGAGGCAGTTTTGCTCCTGCAGTTTCCCTTAATGCTGGAGCAAAGACCTATTGGCAGCACACTTATCTCTGGGAGTTAGAGTACATACAGAAAGGACAGCTTTGTACTGCCGTGTTTACTGTGTTTTCCAGATCACATTTAGGTCGGGTGCATGATTCCTTCAATGGGGCATGCAGGAAGGCCTTATTTCACTGAAACTAAACGGAATCCAAAGGCAGTTTGCTTCCCAGGCTGAGATGAGGCAGTTTTGCTCCTGCAGTTTCCCTTAATGCTTTAGCAAAGACCTATTGGCAGCACACTTATCTCTGGGAGTAAGAGTACATACAGAAAGGACAGCTTTGTACTGCATTGTTTACTATGTTTTCCTGATCACATTTAGGCGGTTGCATGACTCCTTGAATGGGGCATGTAGGAAGGCCTTCTTTCACTGAAACTAAACGGAATCCAAAGGCAGTTTGCTTCCCAAGCTGAGATGAGGCAGTTTTGCTTCTGCAGTTTCCCTTAATGCTGGAGCAAAAACCTATTGGCAGCACACTTATCACTGAGAGTTAGAGTACATACAGAAAGGACTGCTTTGTACTGCAGTGTTTATTGTTTTCCAGACTACATTTAGGCCGTTGCATGTTTCCTTGAATGGGGCGTGAAGGAAGGCCTTATTTCACTGAAATTAAACGGAATCCAAAGGCAGTTTGCTACCCAGGCTGAGATGAGGCAGTTTTGCTCCTGCAGTTTCCCTTAATGATTTAGCAAAGACCTATTGGCAGCACACTTATATCTGGGAGTTAGAGTACATACAGAAAGGACAGCTTTGGACTGCAATGTTTACTGTGTTTTTCTGATCACATTTAGGCGGTTGCATGACTCCTTGAATGGGGCATGTAGGAAGGCCTTCTTTCACTGAAACTAAACGGAATCCAAAGGCAGTTTGCTTCCCAAGCTGAGATGAGGCAGTTTTGCTTCTGCAGTTTCCCTTAATGCTGGAGCAAAGACCTATTGGCAGCACACTTATCTCTGGGAGTTAGAGTACATACAGAAAGGACTGCTTTGTACTGCAGTGTTTACTGTTTTCCAGACTACATTTAGGCCGTTGCATGATTCCTTGAATGTGGCGTGAAGGAAGGCCTTATTTCACTGAAACTAAACGGAATCCAAAGGCAGTTTGCTTCCAAAGCTGAGATGAGGCAGTTTTGCTCCTGCCGTTTCCTTTAATGCTGGAGGAAAGACCTATTGGCAGCACACTTATCTCAGGGAGTTAGAGTACATACAGAAAAGACAGCTTTGTACTGCAGTGTTTACTATGTTTTCCAGATCACATTTAGGCAATTGCATGACACCTTGAATAGGGCATGCAGGAAGGACTTATTTCACTGAAACTAAACGGAATCCAAAGGCAGTTTGCTTCCCAGGCTGAGATGAGGCAGTTTTGCTCCTGCAGTTTCCCTTAATGCTGGAGCAAAGACCTATTGGCAGCACACTTATCTCTGGGAGTTAGAGTACATACAGAAAGGACAGCTTTGTACTGCAATGTATACTATGTTTTCCAGATCACATTTAGGCGGTTGCATGACTCCTTGAATGGGGCATGCAGGAAGGCCTTATTTCACTGAAACTAAACAGAATCCAAAGGCAGTTTGCTTCCCAGGCTGAGAAGAGGCAGTTTTGCTCCTGCTGTGTCCCTTAATGCTGGAGCAAAGACCTATTGGCAGCACACTTTCTCTGGGAATTAGAATACATACAGAAAGGACAGCTTTGTACTGCAGTGTTTACTGTTTTACAGACCACATTTAGGCCGTTGCATGATTCCTTGAATGGGGCATGCAGGAAGGCCTTATTTCACTGAAACTAAACGGAATCCAAAGGCAGTTTGCTTCCCAGGCTGAGATGAGGCAGTTTTGCTCCAGCAGTTTCCCTTAATGCTGGAGCAAAGACCTATTGGCAGCACACTTATCTCTGGGAGTTAGAGTACATACAGAAAGGACAGCTTTATACTGAAATGTTTACTATGTTTTAAAGACCACATTTAGGCGGTTGCATGATTCCTTGAATGGGGCATGCAGGAAGGCCTTATTTCACTGAAACTAAACGGAATCCGAAGGCAGTTTGCTTCCCAGGCTGAGATGAGGCAGTTTTGATCCTGCAGTTTCCCTTAATGCTGGAGCAAAGACCTATTGGCAGCACACTTATCTCTGGGAGTTAGAGTACATACAGAAAGGAGAGCTTTGTACTGCAGTGTTTATTGTGTTTTCCAGATCACATTTAGGCGGCTTCATGATTCCTTGAATGTGGCATGCAGGAAGGCCTTATTTCACTGAAACTAAACGGAATCCAATGGCAGTTTGCTTCCCAGGCTGGGATGAGGCCCTTTTGCTCCTGCCGTTTCCTTTAGTGCTGGAGCAAATACCTATTGGCAGCACACTTATCTCAGGGAGTTAGAGTACATACAGAAAAGACAGCTTTGTATTGCAATGTTTACTATATTTTCCAGATCATATTTAGGCGGTTGCATGACTCCTTGAATGGGGCATGCAGGAAGGCCATATTTCACAGAAACTAAACGGAATCCGAAGGTAGTTTTCTTCCCAGGCTGAGATGAGGCAGTTTTGCTCCTGCACGGTCCCTTAATGCTGGAGCAAAGACCTATTGGCAGCACACTTATCTCTGGGAATTAGTGTACATACAGAAAGGACAGCTTTGTACTGCAGTGTTTACTGTTTTGCAGACCACATTAAGGCTGTTGCATGATTCCTTGAATGGGGCAGGCAGGAAGGCCTTATTTCACTGAAAATAAACGGAATCCAATGGCAGTTCGCTTCCCAGGCTGAGATGAGGCAGTTTTGCTCCTGCAGTTTCCCTTAATGCTGGAGCAAAGACCTATTGGCAGCGCACTTATGTCTGGGAGTTAGAGTACATACAGAAAGGACAGATTTGTACTGCAGTGTTTACTACGTTTTCCAGATCACATTTAGGCGGTTGCATGATTCCTTGAATGGGGCATGCAGGAAAGCCTTATTTCACTGAAACTAAACGGAATCCAAAGGCACTTTGCTTCCCAGGCTGAGATGAGGCAGTTTTGCTCCTGCAGTTTCCCTTAAAGCTGGAGCAAAGACCTATTGGCAGCACACTTATGTCTGGGAGTTAGAGTACATACAGAAAGGACAGCTTTATAGTGCAATGTTTACTATGTTTTCCAGACAACATTTAGGCGGTTGCATGATTACTTGAGTGGGGCATGCAGGAAGGCCTTATTTCACTGAAACTAAACGGAATCCGAAGGCAGTTTGCTTCCCAGGCTGAGATGAGGCTGTTCTGCTCCTGCAGTTTCCCTTATTGCAGGAACAACTACCTATTGGCAGCACACTTATCTCTTGGAGTTAGAGTACATACAGAAAGGACAACTTTGTACTGCAATGTTTTCTATGTTTTCAAATCACATTTAGGCGGTTGCATGATTCCTTGAATGGGGCATGCAGGAAGGCCTTATTTCACTGAAACTAAACGGAATCCAAAGGCAGTTTGCTTCCCAGGCTGAGATGAGGCAGTTTTGCTCCTGCAGTTTCCCTTAATGCTGGAGCAAAGGCCTATTGGCAGTACACTTATCTCTGGGAGTTAGAGTACATACAGAAAGGACAGCTTTGTACTGCCGTGTTTACTGTGTTTTCCAGATCACATTTATTCGGGTGCATGATTCCTTCAATGGGGCATGCAGGAAGGCCTTATTTCACTGAAACTAAACGGAATCCAAAGGCAGTTTGTTTCCCAGGCTGAAATGAGGTAGTTTTGCTCCTGCAGTTTCCCTTAATGCTTTAGCAAAGACCTATTGGCAGCACACTTATCTCTGGGAGTAAGAGTACATACAGAAAGGACAGCTTTGTACTGCATTGTTTACTATGTTTTCCTGATCACATTTAGGCGGTTGCATGACTCCTTGAATGGGGCATGTAGGAAGGCCTTCTTTCACTGAAACTAAACGGAATCCAAAGGCAGTTTGCTTCCCAAGCTGAGATGAGGCAGTTTTGCTTCTGCAGTTTCCCTTAAAGCTGGAGCAAAGACCTATTGGCAGCACACTTATCTCTGCGAGTTAGAGTACATACAGAAAGGACTGCTTTGTACTGCAGTGTTTACTGTTTTCCAGACTACATTTAGGCCGTTGCATGATTGCTTGAAAGGGGCGTGAAGGAAGGCCTTATTTCACTGAAACTAAACGGAATCCAAAGGCAGTTTGCTTCCCAGGCTGAGATGAGGCAGTTTTGCTCCTGCAGTTTCCCTTAATGCTTTAGCAAAGACCTATTGGCAGCACACTTATCTCTGGGAGTTAGAGTACATACAGAAAGGACAGCTTTGTACTGCAATGTTTACTATGTTTTCCAGATCACATTTAGGCGGTTGCATGATTCCTTGAATGTGGCATGCAGGAAGGCCTTATTTCACTGAAACTAAACGGAATTCAAAGGCAGTTTGCTTCTCAGGCTGACATGAGTCAGTTTTGCTCCTGCAGTTTCCTTAATGCTGGAGCAAAGACCTATTGGTAGCACACTTAGCTCTGGGAGTTAGAGTACATACAGAAAGGACAGCTTTGTACTGCATTGTTTACTATGTTTTCCAGATCACATTTAGGCAGTTGCATGATTCCTGGAATGGGGCATGCAGGAAGGCCTTATTTCACTGAAACTAAACGGAATCCAAAGGCAGTTTGCTTCCCAGGCTGAAATGAGGCAGTTTTGCTCCTGCAGTTTCCCTTGATGCTGGAGCAAAGACCTATTGGGAGCACACGTATCTCTGGGTGTTAGAGTACATACAGAAAGGACAGCTTTGTACTGCAATGTTTATTTTGTTTCCAGATCACATTTAGGCGGTTGCATGATTTCTTGAATGGGGCATGCAGGAAGGCCTTATTTCACTGAAACTAAACGGAGTCCAAAGGCAGTTTGCTTCCCAGGCTGAGATGAGGCAGTTTTGCTCCAGCAGTTTCCCTTAATGCTGGAGCAAAGACCTATTGGCAGCACACTTATGTCTGGGAGTTAGAGTACATACAGAAAGGACAGCTTTGTACTGCACTGTTTACTATGTTTTCCAGATCACATTTAGGCGGGTGCATGCTTCCTTGAATGGGGCATGCAAGAAGGCCTTTTTTCACTGAAACTAAACGGAAAGCATAGGCAGTGTGCTTCCCAGGCTGAGAAGAGGCAGTTTTGCTCCTGCAGTTTCCCTTAATGCTGGAGCAAAAACCAATTGGCAGCACAGTTATCCTGGGAGTTAGAGTACATACCGAAAGGACAGCATTGCACTGCAGTGTTTACTATGTTTTCCAGATCACATTTAGGCGGGTGCATGATTCCTTGAATGGGGCATGCAAGAAGGCCTTATTTTACTGAAACTAAACGGAATCGAAAGGCACTTTGCTTCCCAGGCTGAGATGAGGCAGTTTTGCTCCTGCAGTTTCCCTTAATGCTGCAGCAAACACCTATTGGCAGCACACTTACCTCTGGGAGTTAGAGTACATAAAGAAAGGAAAGCTTTGTACAGCAGTGTTTACTATGTTTTCCAGATCACATTTAGGCAATTGCATGACACCTTGAATAGGGCATGCAGGAAGGACTTATTTCACTGAAACTAAACGGAATCCAAAGGCAGTTTGCTTCCCAGGCTGAGATGAGGCAGTTTTGCTCCTGCAGTTTCCCTTGATGCTGGAGCAAAGACCTATTGGCAGCACACTTATCTCTGGGAGTTAGAGTACATACAGAAAGGACAGCTTTGTACTGCAATGTATACTATGTTTTCCAGATCACATTTAGGCGGTTGCATGACTCCTTGAATGGGGCATGCAGGAAGGCCTTATTTCACTGAAACTAAACAGAATCCAAAGGTAGTTTGCTTCCCAGGCTGAGAAGAGGCAGTTTTGCTCCTGCTGTGTCCCTTAATGCTGGAGCAAAGACCTATTGGCAGCACACTTTCTCCGGGAATTAGAATACATACAGAAAGGACAGCTTTGTACTGCAGTGTTTACTGTTTTACAGACCACATTTAGGCCGTTGCATGATTCCTTGTATGGGGCATGCAGGAAGGCCTTATTTCACTGAAACTAAACGGAATCCAAAGGCAGTTTGCTTCCCAGGCTGAGATGAGGCAGTTTTGCTCCAGCAGTTTCCCTTAATGCTGGAGCAAAGACCTATTGGCAGCACACTTATCTCTGGGAGTTAGAGTACATACAGAAAGGACAGCTTTATACTGAAATGTTTACTATGTTTTAAAGACCACATTTAGGCGGTTGCATGATTCCTTGAATGGGGCATGCAGGAAGGCCTTATTTCACTGAAACTAAACGGAATCCGAAGGCAGTTTGCTTCCCAGGCTGGGATGAGGCCCTTTTGCTCCTGCCGTTTCCTTTAGTGCTGGAGCAAATACCTATTGGCAGCACACTTATCTCAGGGAGTTAGAGTACATACAGAAAAGACAGCTTTGTATTGCAATGTTTACTATATTTTCCAGATCATATTTAGGCGGTTGCATGACTCCTTGAATGGTTCATGCAGGAAGGCCATATTTCACAGAAACTAAACGGAATCCGAAGGTAGTTTTCTTCCCAGGCTGAGATGAGGCAGTTTTGCTCCTGCACGGTCCCTTAATGCTGGAGCAAAGACCTATTGGCAGCACACTTATCTCTGGGAATTAGTGTACATACAGAAAGGACAGCTTTGTACTGCAGTGTTTACTGTTTTGCAGACCACATTAAGGCTGTTGCATGATTCCTTGAATGGGGCAGGCAGGAAGGCCTTATTTCACTGAAAATAAACGGAATCCAATGGCAGTTCGCTTCCCAGGCTGAGATGAGGCAGTTTTGCTCCTGCAGTTTCCCTTAATGCTGGAGCAAAGACCTATTGGCAGCGCACTTATGTCTGGGAGTTAGAGTACATACAGAAAGGACAGATTTGTACTGCAGTGTTTACTACGTTTTCCAGATCACATTTAGGCGGTTGCATGATTCCTTGAATGGGGCATGCAGGAAAGCCTTATTTCACTGAAACTAAACGGAATCCAAAGGCACTTTGCTTCCCAGGCTGAGATGAGGCAGTTTTGCTCCTGCAGTTTCCCTTAAAGCTGGAGCAAAGACCTATTGGCAGCACACTTATGTCTGGGAGTTAGAGTACATACAGAAAGGACTGCTTTATAGTGCAATGTTTACTATGTTTTCCAGACAACACTTAGGCGGTTGCATGATTACTTGAGTGGGGCATGCAGGAAGGCCTTATTTCACTGAAACTAAACGGAATCCGAAGGCAGTTTGCTTCCCAGGCTGAGATGAGGCTGTTCTGCTCCTGCAGTTTCCCTTATTGCAGGAACAACTACCTATTGGCAGCACACTTATCTCCTGGAGTTAGAGTACATACAGAAAGGACAACTTTGTACTGCAATGTTTTCTATGTTTTCAAATCACATTTAGGCGGTTGCATGATTCCTTGAATGGGGCATGCAGGAAGGCCTTATTTCACTGAAACTAAACGGAATCCAAAGGCAGTTTGCTTCCCAGGCTGAGATGAGGCAGTTTTGCTCCTGCAGTTTCCCTTAATGCTGGAGCAAAGGCCTATTGGCAGTACACTTATCTCTGGGAGTTAGAGTACATACAGAAAGGACAGCTTTGTACTGCCGTGTTTACTGTGTTTTCCAGATCACATTTAGTCGGGTGCATGATTCCTTCAATGGGGCATGCAGGAAGGCCTTATTTCACTGAAACTAAACGGAATCCAAAGGCAGTTTGTTTCCCAGGCTGAAATGAGGTAGTTTTGCTCCTGCAGTTTCCCTTAATGCTTTAGCAAAGACCTATTGGCAGCACACTTATCTCTGGGAGTAAGAGTACATACAGAAAGGACAGCTTTGTACTGCATTGTTTACTATGTTTTCCTGATCACATTTAGGCGGTTGCATGACTCCTTGAATGGGGCATGTAGGAAGGCCTTCTTTCACTGAAACTAAACGGAATCCAAAGGCAGTTTGCTTCCCAAGCTGAGATGAGGCAGTTTTGCTTCTGCAGTTTCCCTTAAAGCTGGAGCAAAGAACTATTGGCAGCACACTTATCTCTGCGAGTTAGAGTACATACAGAAAGGACTGCTTTGTACTGCAGTGTTTACTGTTTTCCAGACTACATTTAGGCCGTTGCATGATTGCTTGAATGGGGCGTGAAGGAAGGCGTTATTTCACTGAAACTAAACGGAATCCAAAGGCAGTTTGCTTCCCAGGCTGAGATGAGGCAGTTTTGCTCCTGCAGTTTTCCTTAATGCTTTAGCAAAGACCTATTGGCAGCACACTTATCTCTGGGACTTAGAGTACATACAGAAAGGACAGCTTTGTACTGCAGTGTTTACTATGTTTTCCAGATCACATTTTGGCGGTTGCATGATTCCTTGAATGTGGCATGCAGGAAGGCCTTATTTCACTGAAACTAAACGGAATTCAAAGGCAGTTTGCTTCTCAGGCTGACATGAGTCAGTTTTGCTCCTGCAGTTTCCTTAATGCTGGATCAAAGACCTATTGGTAGCACACTTAGCTCTGGGAGTTAGAGTACATACAGAAAGGACAGCTTTGTACTGCATTGTTTACTATGTTTTCCAGATCACATTTAGGCAGTTGCATGATTCCTGGAATGGGGCATGCAGGAAGGCCTTATTTCACTGAAACTAAACGGAATCCAAAGGCAGTTTGCTTCCCAGGCTGAAATGAGGCAGTTTTGCTCCTGCAGTTTCCCTTGATGCTGGAGCAAAGACCTATTGGGAGCACACGTATCTGTGGGTGTTAGAGTACATACAGAAAGGACAGCTTTGTACTGCAATGTTTATTTTGTTTCCAGATCACATTTAGGCGGTTGCATGATTTCTTGAATGGGGCATGCAGGAAGGCCTTATTTCACTGAAACTAAACGGAGTCCAAAGGCAGTTTGCTTCCCAGGCTGAGATGAGGCAGTTTTGCTCCAGCAGTTTCCCTTAATGCTGGAGCAAAGACCTATTGGCAGCACACTTATGTCTGGGAGTTAGAGTACATACAGAAAGGACAGCTTTGTACTGCACTGTTTACTATGTTTTCCAGATCACATTTAGGCGGGTGCATGCTTCCTTGAATGGGGCATGCAAGAAGGCCTTTTTTCACTGAAACTAAACGGAAATCATAGGCAGTGTGCTTCCCAGTCTGAGAAGAGGCAGTTTTGCTCCTGCAGTTTCCCTTAATGCTGGAGCAAAAACCAATTGGCAGCACAGTTATCCTGGGAGTTAGAGTACATACCGAAAGGACAGCATTGTACTGCAGTGTTTACTATGTTTTCCTGATCACATTTAGGCGGGTGCATGATTCCTTGAATGGGGCATGCAAGAAGGCCTTATTTTACTGAAACTAAACGGAATCGAAAGGCAGTTTGCTTCCCAGGCTGAGATGAGGCAGTTTTGCTCCTGCAGTTTCCCTTAATGCTGTAGCAAAGACCTATTGGCAGCACACTTACCTCTGGGAGTTAGAGTACATAAAGAAAGGACAGCTTTGTACAGCAGTGTTTACTAGGTTTTCCAAATCAAATTTAGACGGGTGCATGATTCCTTGAATAGGGCATTCAGGAAGGCCTTATTTCACTGGAACTAAACGGAATCCAAAGGCAGTTTGCTTCCCAGGCTGAGATGAGGTTGTTTTGCTCCTGCAGTTTCCTTTAAAGCTGGAGTAAAGACCTATTGGCAGCACACTTATCTCTGGGAGTTAGAGTACATACCAAAAGGACAGCTTTGTACCTTAATGTTTACTATGTTTTCCAGATCAAATTTAGGCGATTGCATGATTCCTTGAACGGGGCATGCAGGAAGGCCTTATTTCACTGAAACTAAACGGAATTCAAAGGCAGTTTGCTTCTCAGGCTGACATAAGTCAGTTTTGCTCCTGCACTTTCCCTTAATGCTGGAGCAAAGACCTATTGGTACACACTTAGCTCTGGGAGTTAGAGTACATACAGAAAGGTCTGCTTTGTACTGCAGTGTTTACTGTTTTCCAGTCCACATTTAGGCCGTTGCATGATTCATTGAATGGGGCAGGCAGGAAATCCTTATTTCACTGAAACTAAACGGAATCCAAAGGCAGTTTGCTTCCAAGGCTGAGATGATGCAGTTTTGCTCCTGCAGTTTCCCTTAATGCTTTAGCAAAGACCTATTGGCAGCACACTTATCTCTGCGAGTTAGAGTACATACAGAAAGGACAGCTTTGTAATGCAATGTTTACTATGTTTCCCAGAACACATTTAAGCGGTTGCATGATTCCTTGAATGGGGAATGCAGGAAGTCTTATTTCACTGAAACTGAATGGAGTCCAAAGGCAGTTTGCTTCCTAGGCTGAGATGAAGCAGTTTTGCTCCTGCAGTATCACTTAATGCTGGAGCAAAGACCTATTGGCAGCACACTAATCTCTGGGAGTTAGAGTACATACAGAAATGACAGCTTGTACTGCAGTGTTAACTATGTTTTCCAGATCACATTTAGTGGTTGCGTGACTCCTTGAATGGGGCATGCAGGAAGGCCTTGTTCACTGAAACTAAATGGAATCCAAAGGCAGTTTGCTTCCCAGGCTGAGATGAGGCAGTTTTGCTCCTGCAGTTTCCCTTAATGCTGGAGCAAAGCCCTATTGGCAGCACACTTATTTCTTTGAGTTTGAGTACATACGAAAGGACAGCATTGTAATGCAGTGTTTACTATGTTTTTCAGATCACATTTAGTCGGTTGCATGACTCCTTGAACGGGGCATGCAGGAAGGCCTTATTTCACTGAAACTAAACGGAATCGAAAGGCAGTTTGCGTCGTAGGCTGAGATGAGGCAGTTTTGCTCCTGAAGTTTCCCTTAATGTTTAGCAAAGACCTATTGGCAGCACACTTATCTCTGGGAGTTACGGTACATACAGAAGAGACAGCTTTGTACTGCAGTGTTTACTATCTTTTGCAGATCACATTTAGGCGGTTGCATGACTCCTTGAATGGGGCATGCAGGAAGGCCTTATTTCACAGAAACTAAACGGAATCCAAAGGCAGTTTGCTTCCCAGGCTGAGATGAGGCAGTTTTGCTCTTGCAGTTTCCCTTAATGCTGCAGCAAAGACCTATTGGCAGGACACTTATCTCTGGGAGTTAGAGTACATACAGAAAGGACTGCTTTGTACTGCAGTGCTTACTGTTTTCCAGACTACATTTAGGCAATTGCATGATTCCTTGAATGGGGCATGCAGAAGGCCTTATTTCACTGAAACTAAACGGAATCCAAAGGCAGTTTGCTTCCCAGGCTGAGATGAGGCAGTTTTGCTCCTGCAGTTTCCCTTGATGCTGGAGCAAAGACCTATTGGCAGCACACTTATCTCTGGGAGTTAGAGTACATACAGAAAGGACAGCTTTGTACTGCAATGTTTACTATGTTTTCCAGATCACATTTAGGCGGTTGCATGATTCCTTGAATGGGGCAAGCAGGAAGGCCTTATTTCACTGAAACTAAACGGAATCCAAAGGCAGTTTGCATCCCGTCTGACATGAGGCAGTTTTGCTCCTGCAGTTTCCCTTAATGCTGGAGCAAAGACCTATTGGCAGCACACTTATGTCTGGGAGTTAGAGTACATACAGAAAGGACAGCTTTGTACTGCAGTATTTACTATGTTTCCCTGATCACACTTAGGCGGTTACCTGATTCCTTGAATGGGGCATGAAGGAAGGCCTTATTTCACTGAAACTAAACGGAATCCAAAGGCAGTTTGCTTCCCAGGCTGAGATGAGGCTGTTTTGCTCCCGCAGTTTCCCTTAATGCTGGCGCAAAGACCTACTGGCAGCACACTTATCTCTGGGAGTTAGAGTACATACAGAAAGGACTGCTTTGTACTGCAGTGTTTACTGTTTTCCAGACTACATTTAGTCCATTGCATGATTCCTTGAATGGGGCATGCAGGAAGGCCTTATTTCACTGAAACTAAACGGAATCCAAAGGCAGTTTGCTTCCCAGGCTGAGATGAGGCAGTTTTGCTCCTGCAGTTACCCTTAATGCTGGAGCAAAGACCTATTGGCAGGACACTTATCTCTGGGAGTTAGAGTACATACAGAAAGGACTGCTTTGTACTGCAGTGCTTACTGTTTTCCAGACTACATTTAGGCAATTGCATGATTCCTTGAATGGGGCATTAAGGAAGGCCCTATTTCAGTGAAACAAAACGGAATCCAAAGGCAGTTTCCTTCCCAGGCTGAGATGAGGCAGTTTTGCTCCTGCAGTTTCCCTTAATGCTGGAGCAAAGACCTATTGGCAGCACACTTATCTCTGGGAGTTAGAGTACATACAGAAAGGACAGCTTTGTACTGCAGTGTGTACTATGTTTTCCAGATCACATTTAGGTGGTTGAATGATTCCTTGAATGGGGCATGCAGGAAGGCCTTATTTCACTGAAACTAAACGAAATCCAAAGGCAGTTTGCTTCCTAGGCTGAGATGAGGAAGTTTGGCTCCTGCAGTTTACCTTAATGCTGGAGCAAAGACCTCTTGGCAGCACACTTATCTCTAGGAGTTAGAGTACATACAGAAAGGACAGCTTTGTAATGCAGTGTTTACTATGTTTTCCAGATCATATTTAGGCGGTTGCCTGATTCCTTGAATGGGGCATGCAGGCAGGCCTTATTTTACTGAAACTAAACGGAATCCAAAGGCACTTTGCTTCCAAGGATGAGATGAGGCAGTTTTGCTCCTGCAGTTTCCCTTAATGCTGGAGCAAAGACCTATTGGCAGCACACTTATCTCTGGGAGTTAGAGTACATACAGAAAGGACTGCTTTGTACTGCAGTGTTTACTGTTTTCCAGACTACACTTAGTCCATTGCATGATTCCTTGAATGGGGCATGCAGGAAGGCCTTATTTCACTGAAACTAAACGGAATCCAAAGGCAGTTTGCTTCCCAGGCTGAGATGAGGCAGTTTTGCTCCTGCAGTTTCCCTTAATGCTTTAGCAAAGACATAATGGCAGCACACATATCTCTGGGAGTTAGAGTACATACACAAAGTAAAGCTTTGTACTGCAATGTTTACAATGTTTTCCAGATCACATTTAGGCGTTGCATGATTCCTTGGATGTGGCATGCAGGAAGGCCTTATTTCAGAGAAACTAAAAGGAATCCGAAGGCAGTTTGCTTCCCAGGATGAGATGAGGCCGTTTTGCTCCTACAGTTTCCCTTAATGCTGGAGCAAAGACCTATTGGCAGCACACTTATCTCTGGGAGTTAGAGTACATACAGAAAGGACAACTTTGTACTGCAGTATTTACTATGTTTTCCAGATCACATTTAGGCGGTTGCCTGATTCCTTGAATGGGGCATGCAGCAAGCCTTATTTCATTGAATCTAAACGGAATCCAAAGGCAGTTTGCTTCCCAGGCTGAGATGAGTCAGTTTTGCTCCTGCAGTTTCCCTTAATGCTGGAGCAAAGACCTATTGGCAGGACACTTATCTCTGGGAGTTAGAGTACATACAGAAAGGACTGCTTTGTACTGCAGTGCTTACTGTTTTCCAGACTACATTTAGGCAATTGCATGATTCCTTGAATGGGGCATGCAGAAGGCCTTATTTCACTGAAACTAAACGGAATCCAAAGGCAGTTTGCTTCCCAGGCTGAGATGAGGCAGTTTTGCTCCTGCAGTTTCCCTTGATGCTGGAGCAAAGACCTATTGGCAGCACACTTATCTCTGGGAGTTAGAGTACATACAGAAAGGACAGCTTTGTACTGCATGTTTACTATGTTTTCCAGATCACATTTAGGCGGTTGCATGATTCCTTGAATGGGGCAAGCAGGAAGGCCTTATTTCACTGAAACTAAACGGAATCCAAAGGCAGTTTGCATCCCGTCTGACATGAGGCAGTTTTGCTCCTGCAGTTTCCCTTAATGCTGGAGCAAAGACCTATTGGCAGCACACTTATGTCTGGGAGTTAGAGGACATACAGAAAGGACAGCTTTGTACTGCATTATTTACTATGTTTCCCAGATCACATTTAGGCGGTTACCTGATTCCTTGAATGGGGCATGCAGGAAGGCCTTATTTCACTGAAACTAAACGGAATCCAAAGGCAGTTTGCTTCCCAGGCTGAGATGAGGCTGTTTTGCTCCCGCAGTTTCCCTTAATGCTGGAGCAAAGACCTATTGGCAGCACACTTACCTCAGGGAGTTAGAGTACATACAGAAAAGACAGCTTTGTACTGCAGTGTTTACTATGTTTTCCAGATCACATTTAGGCAATTGCATGACACCTTGAATAGGGCATGCAGGAAGGCCTTATTTCACTTAAACTAAAAGTAATCCAAAGGCAGTTTGCTTCCCAAGCTGAGATGAGGCAGTTTTGTTCCTGCAGTATCCCTTAATGCTGGAGCAAAGACCTATTGGCAGCCCAATTATCTCTGGGAGTTAGAGTACATTCAGAAAGGACAGCATTGTATTGCAATGTTTACTATCTTTTCCAGATCACATTTAGGCGGTTGTATGATTCCTTCAATGGGGCATACAGGAAGGCCTTATTCCACTGAAACTAAATGGAATCCAAAGGCAGTTTGCATCCCAGGCAGAGATGAGGCAGTTTTGCTCCTGCAGGTTCCCTTAATGCGGGAGCAAAGACATATTGGCAGCACACTTATCTCTGGGAGTTAGAGTACATACAGAAAGGACACCTTGTACTGCAATGTTTACTATGTTTTCCAGATCACATTTAGGCGGTTGCATGATTCCTTGAATGGGGCATGCAGGAAGTCCTTATTTCACTAAAATTAAACGGCATCCAAAGGCAGTTTGCTTCCCAGGCTGAGATGAGGCAGTTTTGCTCCTGCAGTTTCCCTTAATGCTGGAGCAAAGAACTATTGGCAGCACACTTATCTCTGGGAGTTAGAGTACATACAGGAAGGACAGCTTTGTACTGCAGTGTTTACTGTTTTCCAGACTACATTTAGGCCGTTGCATGATTTCTTGAATGGGGCATGCAGGAAGGCCTTATTTCACTGAATCTAAACGGAATCCAAAGGCAGTTTGCTTCCTAGGCTCAGATGAGGCACTTTTGCTCTTGCAGTTTCCCTTAATGCTTTAGCAAAGATCTATTGGCAGCACACTTATCTCGGGAGTTAGAGTACATACAGAAAAGACAGCTATGTACTGCAATGTTTACTATGTTTTCCAGATCACATTTAGGCTGTTGCATGATTCCTTGAATGGGGCATGCAGGAAGGCCATATTTCACAGAAACTAAACGGAATCCGAAGGCAGTTTGCTTCCCAGGCTGAGATGAGGCTGTTTTGCTCATGCAGTTTCGCTTAAAGCAGGAACAAAGACCTATTGGCTGCACACTTATCTCTGGGAGTTAGAGTACATACAGAAAGGACAGCTTTGTACTGCAATGTTTTCTATGTTTTCAGATCACATTTAGGCGGTTGCATGATTCCTTGAATGGGGCATGCAGGAAGGCCTTATTTCACTGAAACTAAACGGAATTCAAAGGCAGTTTGCTTCTCAGGCTGACATGAGGCAGTTTTGATCCTGCAGTTTCCCTTAATGCTGGAGCAAAGACCTATTGGCAGCACACTTATCTCTGGGAGTTAGAGTACATACAGAAAGGAGAGCTTTGTACTGCAGTGTTTACTGTGTTATCCAGATCACATTTAGGCGGGTGCATGATTCCTTGAATGTGGCATGCAGGAAGGCCTTATTTCACTGAAACTAAACGGAACCCAATGGCAGTTTGCTTCCCAGGCTGAGATGAGGCCCTTTTGCTCCTGCCGTTTCCTTTAGTGCTGGAGAAAATACCTATTGGCAGCACACTTATCTCAGGGAGTTAGAGTACATACAGAAAAGACAGCTTTGTATTGCAATGTTTACTATATTTTCCAGATCATATTTAGGCGGTTGCATGACTCCTTGAATGGGGCATGCAGGAAGGCCATATTTCACAGAAACTAAACGGAATCCGAAGGTAGTTTTCTTCCCAGGCTGAGATGAGGCAGTTTTGCTCCTGCACGGTCCCTTAATGCTGGAGCAAAGACCTATTGGCAGCACACTTATCTCTGGGAATTAGAGTACATACAGAAAGGACAGCTTTGTACTGCAGTGTTTACTGTTTTGCAGACCACATTAAGGCTGTTGCATGATTCCTTGAATGGGGCATGCAGGAAGGCCTTATTTCACTGAAAATAAACGGAATCCAATGGCAGTTCGCTTCCCAGGCTGAGATGAGGCAGTTTTGCTCCTGCAGTTTCCCTTAATGCTGGAGCAAAGACCTATTGGCAGCACACTTATGTCTGGGAGTTAGAGTACATACAGAAAGGACAGATTTGTACTGCAGTGTTTACTACGTTTTCCAGATCACATTTAGGCGGTTGCATGATTCCTTGAATGGGGCATGCAGGAAAGCCTTATTTCACTGAAACTAAACGGAATCCAAAGGCACTTTGCTTCCCAGGCTGAGATGAGGCAGTTTTGCTCCTGCAGTTTCCCTTAATAGCTGGAGCAAAGACCTATTGGCAGCACACTTATGTCTGGGAGTTAGAGTACATACAGAAAGGACAGCTTTATAGTGCAATGTTTACTATGTTTTCCAGACAACATTTAGGCGGTTGCATGATTACTTGAATGGGGCATGCAGGAAGTCCTTATTTCACTGAAACTAAACGGAATCCGAAGGCAGTTTGCTTCCCAGGCTGAGATGAGGCTGTTCTGCTCCTGCAGTTTCCCTTATTGCAGGAACAACTACCTATTGGCAGCACACTTATCTCTTGGAGTTAGAGTACATACAGAAAGGACAACTTTGTACTGCAATGTTTTCTATGTTTTCAAATCACATTTAGGCGGTTGCATGATTCCTTGAATGGGGCATGCAGGAAGGCCTTATTTCACTGAAACTAAACGGAATCCAAAGGCAGTTTGCTTCCCAGGCTGAGATGAGGCAGTTTTGCTCCTGCAGTTTCCCTTAATGCTGGAGCAAAGACCTATTGGCAGCACACTTATCTCTGGGAGTTAGAGTACATACAGAAAAGACAGCTTTGTACTGCCGTGTTTACTGTGTTTTCCAGATCACATTTAGTCGGGTGCATGATTCCTTCAATGGGGCATGCAGGAAGGACTTATTTCACTGAAACTAAACGGAATCCAAAGGCAGTTTGTTTCCCAGGCTGAAATGAGGTAGTTTTGCTCCTGCAGTTTCCCTTAATGCTTTAGCAAAGACCTATTGGCAGCACACTTATCTCTGGGAGTAAGAGTACATACAGAAAGGACAGCTTTGTACTGCATTGTTTACTATGTTTTCCTGATCACATTTAGGCGGTTGCATGACTCCTTGAATGGGGCATGTAGGAAGGCCTTCTTTCACTGAAACTAAACGGAATCCAAAGGCAGTTTGCTTCCCAAGCTGAGATGAGGCAGTTTTGCTTCTGCAGTTTCCCTTAAAGCTGGAGCAAAGAACTATTGGCAGCACACTTATCTCTGCGAGTTAGAGTACATACAGAAAGGACTGCTTTGTACTGCAGTGTTTACTGTTTTCCAGACTACATTTAGGCCGTTGCATGATTGCTTGAATGGGGCGTGAAGGAAGGCGTTATTTCACTGAAACTAAACGGAATCCAAAGGCAGTTTGCTTCCCAGGCTGAGATGAGGCAGTTTTGCTCCTGCAGTTTTCCTTAATGCTTTAGCAAAGACCTATTGGCAGCACACTTATCTCTGGGACTTAGAGTACATACAGAAAGGACAGCTTTGTACTGCAGTGTTTACTATGTTTTCCAGATCACATTTTGGCGGTTGCATGATTCCTTGAATGTGGCATGCAGGAAGGCCTTATTTCACTGAAACTAAACGGAATTCAAAGGCAGTTTGCTTCTCAGGCTGACATGAGTCAGTTTTGCTCCTGCAGTTTCCTTAATGCTGGATCAAAGACCTATTGGTAGCACACTTAGCTCTATGAGTTAGAGTACATACAGAAAGGACAGCTTTGTACTGCATTGTTTACTATGTTTTCCAGATCACATTTAGGCAGTTGCATGATTCCTGGAATGGGGCATGCAGGAAGGCCTTATTTCACTGAAACTAAACGGAATCCAAAGGCAGTTTGCTTCCCAGGCTGAAATGAGGCAGTTTTGCTCCTGCAGTTTCCCTTGATGCTGGAGCAAAGACCTATTGGGAGCACACGTATCTGTGGGTGTTAGAGTACATACAGAAAGGACAGCTTTGTACTGCAATGTTTATTTTGTTTCCAGATCACATTTAGGCGGTTGCATGATTTCTTGAATGGGGCATGCAGGAAGGCCTTATTTCACTGAAACTAAACGGAGTCCAAAGGCAGTTTGCTTCCCAGGCTGAGATGAGGCAGTTTTGCTCCAGCAGTTTCCCTTAATGCTGGAGCAAAGACCTATTGGCAGCACACTTATGTCTGGGAGTTAGAGTACATACAGAAAGGACAGCTTTGTACTGCACTGTTTACTATGTTTTCCAGATCACATTTAGGCGGGTGCATGCTTCCTTGAATGGGGCATGCAAGAAGGCCTTTTTTCACTGAAACTAAACGGAAATCATAGGCAGTGTGCTTCCCAGTCTGAGAAGAGGCAGTTTTGCTCCTGCAGTTTCCCTTAATGCTGGAGCAAAAACCAATTGGCAGCACAGTTATCCTGGGAGTTAGAGTACATACCGAAAGGACAGCATTGTACTGCAGTGTTTACTATGTTTTCCTGATCACATTTAGGCGGGTGCATGATTCCTTGAATGGGGCATGCAAGAAGGCCTTATTTTACTGAAACTAAACGGAATCGAAAGGCAGTTTGCTTCCCAGGCTGAGATGAGGCAGTTTTGCTCCTGCAGTTTCCCTTAATGCTGTAGCAAAGACCTATTGGCAGCACACTTACCTCTGGGAGTTAGAGTACATAAAGAAAGGACAGCTTTGTACAGCAGTGTTTACTAGGTTTTCCAAATCAAATTTAGACGGGTGCATGATTCCTTGAATAGGGCATTCAGGAAGGCCTTATTTCACTGGAACTAAACGGAATCCAAAGGCAGTTTGCTTCCCAGGCTGAGATGAGGTTGTTTTGCTCCTGCAGTTTCCTTTAAAGCTGGAGTAAAGACCTATTGGCAGCACACTTATCTCTGGGAGTTAGAGTACATACCAAAAGGACAGCTTTGTACCTTAATGTTTACTATGTTTTCCAGATCAAATTTAGGCGATTGCATGATTCCTTGAACGGGGCATGCAGGAAGGCCTTATTTCACTGAAACTAAACGGAATTCAAAGGCAGTTTGCTTCTCAGGCTGACATAAGTCAGTTTTGCTCCTGCACTTTCCCTTAATGCTGGAGCAAAGACCTATTGGTACACACTTAGCTCTGGGAGTTAGAGTACATACAGAAAGGTCTGCTTTGTACTGCAGTGTTTACTGTTTTCCAGTCCACATTTAGGCCGTTGCATGATTCATTGAATGGGGCAGGCAGGAAATCCTTATTTCACTGAAACTAAACGGAATCCAAAGGCAGTTTGCTTCCAAGGCTGAGATGATGCAGTTTTGCTCCTGCAGTTTCCCTTAATGCTTTAGCAAAGACCTATTGGCAGCACACTTATCTCTGCGAGTTAGAGTACATACAGAAAGGACAGCTTTGTACTGCAATGTTTACTATGTTTCCCAGAACACATTTAAGCGGTTGCATGATTCCTTGAATGGGGAATGCAGGAAGTCTTATTTCACTGAAACTGAATGGAGTCCAAAGGCAGTTTGCTTCCTAGGCTGAGATGAAGCAGTTTTGCTCCTGCAGTATCACTTAATGCTGGAGCAAAGACCTATTGGCAGCACACTAATCTCTGGGAGTTAGAGTACATACAGAAATGACAGCTTGTACTGCAGTGTTAACTATGTTTTCCAGAATACATTTAGTGGTTGCGTGACTCCTTGAATGGGGCATGCAGGAAGGCCTTGTTCACTGAAACTAAATGGAATCCAAAGGCAGTTTGCTTCCCAGGCTGAGATGAGGCAGTTTTGCTCCTGCAGTTTCCCTTAATGCTGGAGCAAAGCCCTATTGGCAGCACACTTATATCTTTGAGTTTGAATACATACGAAAAGACAGCATTGTAATGCAGTGTTTACTATGTTTTTCAGATCACATTTAGTCGGTTGCATGACTCCTTGAACGGGGCATGCAGGAAGGCCTTATTTCACTGAAACTAAACGGAATCCAAAGGTTGTTTGCTTCCCAGGCTGAGATGAGTCAGTTTTACTCCTGCAGTTTCCTTAATGCTGGATCAAAGTCCTATTGGCAGCACAGTTATCCCTGGGAGTTAGAGTACATACCGAAAGCACAGCTTTGTACTGCAGTGTTTACTATGTTTTCCAGATCACATTTAGGCGGATGCATGATTCCTTGAATGGGGCATGCAGGATGGCCTTATTTCACTGAAACTAAACGGAATCGAAAGGCAGTTTGCGTCGAAGGCTGAGATGAGGCAGTTTTGCTCCTGAAGTTTCCCTTAATGTTTAGCAAAGACCTATTGGCAGCACACTTATCTCTGGGAGTTACAGTACATACAGAAGAGACAGCTTTGTACTGCAGAGTTTACTATGTTTTGCAGATCACATTTAGGCGGTTGCATGACTCCTTGAATGGGGCATGAAGGAAGGCCTTATTTCACAGAAACTAAACGGAATCCAAAGGCAGTTTGCTTCCCAGGCTGAGATGAGGCAGTTTTGCTCCTGCAGTTTCCCTTGATGCTGGAGCAAAGACCTATTGGCAGCACACTTATCTCTGGGAGTTAGAGTACATACAGAAAGGACAGCTTTGTACTGCAATGTTTACTATGTTTTCCAGATCACATTTAGGCGGTTGCATGATTCCTTGGTTGGGGCATGCAGGAAGGCCTTATTTCAGAGAAACTAAACGGAATCCGAAGGCAGTTTGCTTCCCAGGATGAGATGTGGCAGTTTTGCTCCTGCAGTTTCCCTTAATGCTGGAGCAAAGACCTATTGGCAGCACACTTATCTCTGGCAGTTAGAGTACATACAGTGCGGACAGCTTTGTACTGCAGTGTTTACTATGTTTTCCAGATCACATTTAGGCGGTTGCATGTCTCCTTGAATGGGGCATCCAGGAAGGTCTTATTTCACTGAAACTAAACGGAATCCAAAGGCAGTTTGCTTCCCAGGCTGAGTTGAGGCAGTTTTGTCCTGCTGTTTCCCTTAATGCTAGAGCAAAGACCTATTGGCAGCACACTTATCTCTGGGAGTTAGAGTACATACAGAAAGGACAGCTTTGTACTGCAGTGTTTACTATGTTTTCCAGATCACATTTAGGCGGATGCATGATTCCTTGAATGGGGCATGCAGGAAGACCTTATTTCACTGAAACTAAACGGAATCCAAAGGCAGTTTGCTTCCCAGGCTGAGATGAGGCAGTTTTGCTCCTGCAGTTTCCCTGAATGCTTTAGCAAAGACCTATTGGCAGCAAACTTATTTCTAGGAGTTAGAGTACATACAGAGAGGACAGCTTTGTACTGCAATGTTTACTATGTTTTCCAGATCACTTTTAGGCCTTTTCATGATTCCTTGATTGGGGCATGCAGAAAGGCCTTATTTCACTGAAACAAAACGGAATCCAAAGGCTGTTTGCTTCCCAGGCTGAGATGAGGCAGTTTTGCTCCTGCAGTTTACCTTAATGCAGGAGCAAAGACCTATTGGCAGCACACTTATCTCTGGGAGTTAGAGTACATACAGAAAGGACAGCTTTGTACTGCAATGTTTACTATGTTTTCCAGATCACATTTAGGCGGTTGCACGATTCCTTGGTTGGGGCATGCAGGAAGGCCTTATTTCAGAGAAACTAAACGGAATCCGAAGGCAGTTTGCTTCCCAGGATGAGATGAGGCAGTTTTGCTCCTGCAGTTTCCCTTAATGCTGGAGCAAAGACCTACTGGCAGCACACTTGTCTCTGGCAGTTAGAGTACATACAGTGCGGACAGCTTTGTACTGCAGTGTTTACTATGTTTTCCAGATCACATTAGGCGGTTGCATTACTCCTTGAATGGAGCATGCAGGAAGGCCTTATTTCACTGAAACTAAACGGAATCCAAAGGCAGTTTGCTTCCCAGGCGGAGATGAGGCAGTTTTGCTCCTGCAGTTTCCCTTAATGCTTTAGCAAAGACGTATTGGCAGCACACTTATCTCTGGGAGTTAGAGTACATACAGAAAGGACAGCTTTATACTGCAATGTTTACTATGTTTTCCAGATCACATTTAGGCGGTTGCATGATTCCTTGAATGGGGCATGCAGGAAGGCCTTATTTCACTGAAACTAAACGGAATCCAAAGGCAGTTTGCTTCCCAGGCAGAGATGAGGCAGTTTTGCTCCTGCAGTTTCCCTTAATGCAGGAGCAAAGACCTATTGGCAGCCCACTTATCTCTAGGAGTTAGAGTACATACAGAAAGGACAGCTTTGTACTGCAGTGTTTTCTATGTTTTCAGATCACATTGAGGGGGTTGCATGATTCCTTGAATGGGGCATGCAGGAAGGCCTTATTTCACTGAAACTAAACGGAATCCAAAGGCAGTTTGCTTCCCAGGCTGAGATGAGGCAGTTTTGCTCCTGCAGTTTCCCATAATGCTGGAGCAAAGACCCATTGGCAGCACACTTATGTCTGGGAGTTAGAGTACATACAGAAAGGACAGCTTTGTACTTCAATGTTTACTATGTTTTCCAGATTACATTTAGGCGATTGCATGATTTCTTGAATGGGGCATGCAGGAAGGCCTTATTTCACGGAAACTAAATGGAATCCAAAGGCAGTTTGCTTCACCAGGCTGAGATGAGGCAGTTTTGCTCCTGCAGTTTCCCTTAATGCTGGAGCAAAGACCTATTGGCAGCACACTTATCTCTGGGAGTTAGAGTACATATAGAAAGGACAGCTTTATAGTGCAATGTTTACTATGTTTTCCAGATCACATTTAGGCGGTTGCATGACTCCTTGAATGGGGCATGCAGGAAGGTCTTATTTCACTGAAACTAAACGGAATCCAAAGGCAGTTTGCTTCCCAGGCTGAGATGAGGCAGTTTTGCTCCTGCAGTTTCCCTTAATGCTGGAGCCAAGACCTACTGGCAGCACACTTATCTCTGGGAGTTAGAGTACATACAGAAAGGACTGCTTTGTACTACAGTGTTTACTGTTTTCCAGACTACATTTAGTCCATTGCAAGATTCCTTGAATGGGGCATGCAGGAAGGCCTTATTTCACTGAAACTAAACGGAATCCAAAGGCAGTTTGCTTCCCAGGCTGAGATGAGGCAGTTTTGCTCCTGCAGTTTCCCTTAATGCTGGAGCAAAGACGTATTGGCAGGACACTTATCTCTGGGAGTTAGAGTACATACAGAAAGGACAGCTTTGTACTGCAATGTTTACTATGTTTTCCAGATCACATTTAGGCGGTTGCATGATTCCTTGGTTGGGGCATGCAGGAAGGCCTTATTTCAGAGAAACTAAACGGAATCCGAAGGCAGTTTGCTTCCCAGGATGAGATGTGGCAGTTTTGCTCCTGCAGTTTCCCTTAATGCTGGAGCAAAGACCTATTGGCAGCACACTTATCCCTGGCAGTTAGAGTACATACAGTGCGGACAGCTTTGTACTGCAGTGTTTACTATGTTTTCCAGATCACATTTAGGCGGTTGCATGTCTCCTTGAATGGGGCATCCAGGAAGGTCTTATTTCACTGAAACTAAACGGAATCCAAAGGCAGTTTGCTTCCCAGGCTGAGTTGAGGCAGTTTTGTCCTGCTGTTTCCCTTAATGCTAGAGCAAAGACCTATTGGCAGCACACTTATCTCTGGGAGTTAGAGTACATACAGAAAGGACAGCTTTGTACTGCAGTGTTTACTATGTTTTCCAGATCACATTTAGGCGGATGCATGATTCCTTGAATGGGGCATGCAGGAAGACCTTATTTCACTGAAACTAAACGGAATCCAAAGGCAGTTTGCTTCCCAGGCTGAGATGAGGCAGTTTTGCTCCTGCAGTTTCCCTGAATGCTTTAGCAAAGACCTATTGGCAGCAAACTTATTTCTAGGAGTTAGAGTACATACAGAGAGGACAGCTTTGTACTGCAATGTTTACTATGTTTTCCAGATCACTTTTAGGCCTTTTCATGATTCCTTGATTGGGGCATGCAGAAAGGCCTTATTTCACTGAAACTAAACGGAATCCAAAGGCAGTTTGCTTCCCAGGCTGAGATGAGGCAGTTTTGCTCCTGCAGTTTCCCTTAATGCTGGAGCAAAGACCTATTGGCAGCACACTTATCTCTGGGAGTTAGACTACATACAGAAAGGACAGCTTTGTACTGCAATGTTTACTATGTTTTCCAGATCACATTTAGGCGGTTGCACGATTCCTTGAATGGGGCATGCAGGAAGGCCTTATTTCACTGAAACTAAACGGAATCCAAAGGCACTTTGCTTCCCACCCTGAGATGAGGCAGTTTTGCTCCTGCAGTTTCCCTTAATGCTGGAGCAAAGACCTACTGGCAGCACACTTATCTCTGGCAGTTAGAGTACATACAGTGCGGACAGCTTTGTACTGCAGTGTTTACTATGTTTTCCAGATCACATTAGGCGGTTGCATTACTCCTTGAATGGAGCATGCAGGAAGGCCTTATTTCACTGAAACTAAACGGAATCCAAAGGCAGTTTGCTTCCCAGGCGGAGATGAGGCAGTTTTGCTCCTGCAGTTTCCCTTAATGCTTTAGCAAAGACGTATTGGCAGCACACTTATCTCTGGGAGTTAGAGTACATACAGAAAGGACAGCTTTATACTGCAATGTTTACTATGTTTTCCAGATCACATTTAGGCGGTTGCATGATTCCTTGAATGGGGCATGCAGGAAGGCCTTATTTCACTGAAACTAAAAGGAATCCGAAGGCAGTTTGCTTCCCAGGCAGAGATGAGGCAGTTTTGCTCCTGCAGTTTCCCTTAATGCAGGAGCAAAGACCTATTGGTAGCCCACTTATCTCTAGGAGTTAGAGTACATACAGAAAGGACAGCTTTGTACTGCAGTGTTTTCTATGTTTTCAGATCACATTGAGGGGGTTGCATGATTCCTTGAATGGGGCATGCAGGAAGGCCTTATTTCACTGAAACTAAACGGAATCCAAAGGCAGTTTGCTTCCCAGGCTGAGATGAGGCAGTTTTGCTCCTGCAGTTTCCATTGATGTTGGAGCAAAGACCTATTGGCAGCACACTTATCTCTGGGAGTTAGAGTACATACAGAAAGGACAGCTTTGTACTTCAATGTTTACTATGTTTTCCAGATCACATTTAGGCGATTGCATGATTTCTTGAATGGGGCATGCAGGAAGGCCTTATTTCACGGAAACTAAACGGAATCCAAAGGCAGTTTCCTTCACCAGGTTGAGATGAGGCAGTTTTGCTCCTGCAGTTTCCCTTAATGCTGGAGCAAAGACCTATTGGCAGCACACTTATCTCTGGGAGTTAGAGTACATACAGAAAGGACAGCTTTATAGTGCAATGTTTACTATGTTTTCCAGATCCCATTTAGGTGGTTGCAGGATTCCTTGAATGGGGCCTGCAGGAAGGCCTTATTTCACTGAAACTAAACGGAATCCAAAGGCAGTTTGCTTCCCAGGCTGAGATGAGGCAGTTTTGCTCCTGCAGTTTCCCTTAATGCTGGAGCCAAGACCTATTGGCAGCACACTTATCTCTGGGAGTTAGAGCACATACAGGAAGGACAGCTTTGTACTGCAATGTTTACTATGTTTTCCAGATCCCATTTAGGTGGTTGCATGATTCCTTGAATGGGGCCTGCACGAAGGCCTTATTTCACTGAAACTAAACGGAATCCAAAGGCAGTTTGCTTCCCAGGCTGAGATGAGGCAGTTTTGCTCCTGCAGTTTCCCTTAATGCTGGAGCAAAGACCTATTGGCAGGACACTTATCTCTGGGAGTTAGAGTACATACAGAAAGGACTGCTTTGTACTGCAGTGCTTACTGTTTTCCAGACTACATTTAGGCAATTGCATGATTCCTTGAATGGGGCATTAAGGAAGGCCCTATTTCAGTGAAACAAAACGGAATCCAAAGGCATTTGCTTCCCAGGCTGTGAGGAGGCAGTTTTGCTCCTTCAGTTTCCCATAATCCTGGAGCAAAGACCTATTGGCAGCACACTTATCTCTGGGAGTTAGAGTACATACAGTAAGGACAGCTTTGTACTGCAGTGTTTACTATGTTTTCCAGATCATATTTAGGCGGTTGCCTGATTCCTTGAATGGGGCATGCAGAAGGCCTTATTTCACTGAAACTAAACGGAATCCAAAGGCAGTTTCCTTCCCAGGCTGAGATGAGGCAGTTTTGCTCCTGCAGTTTCCCTTAATGCTGGAGCTAAGACCTATTGGCAGCACACTTATCTCTGGGAGTTAGAGTACATACAGAAAGGACAGCTTTGTACTGCAGTGTGTACTATGTTTTCCAGATCACATTTAGGTGGTTGAATGATTCCTTGAATGGGGCATGCAGGAAGGCCTTATTTCACTGAAACTAAACGAAATCCAAAGGCAGTTTGCTTCCTAGGCTGAGATGAGGAAGTTTTGCTCCTGCAGTTTACCTTAATGCTGGAGCAAAGACCTCTTGGCAGCACACTTATCTCTAGGAGTTAGAGTACATACAGAAAGGACAGCTTTGTAATGCAGTGCTTACTATGTTTTCCAGATCATATTTAGGCGGTTGCCTGATTCCTTGAATGGGGCATGCAGAAGGCCTTATTTTACTGAAACTAAACGGAATCCAAAGGCACTTTGCTTCCAAGGCTGAGATGAGGCAGTTTTGCTCCTGCAGTTTCCCTTAATGCTGGAGCAAAGACCTATTGGCAGCACACTTATCTCTGGGAGTTAGAGTACATACAGAAAGGACTGCTTTGTACTGCAGTGTTTACTGTTTTCCAGACTACATTTAGGCCATTGCATGATTCCTTGAATAGGGCATGCAGGAAGGCCTTATTTCACTGAAATTATAGGGAATCCAAAGGCAGTTTGCTTCCCAGGCTGAGATGAGGCAGTTTTGCTCCTGCAGTTTCCCTTAATGCTTTAGCAAAGACATAATGGCAGCACACATATCTCTGGGAGTTAGAGTACATACACAAAGTAAAGCTTTGTACTGCAATGTTTACAATGTTTTCCAGATCTCATTTAGGCATTGCATGATTCCTTGGATGTGGCATGCAGGAAGGCCTTATTTCAGAGAAACTAAAAGGAATCCGAAGGCAGTTTGCTTCCCAGGATGAGATGAGGCAGTTTTGCTCCTACAGTTTCCCTTAATGCTGGAGCAAAGACCTATTGGCAGCACACTTATCTCTGGGAGTTAGAGTACATACAGAAAGGACAACTTTGTACTGCAGTATTTACTCTGTTTTCCAGATCACATTTAGGCGGTTGCCTGATTCCTTGAATGGGGCATGCAGCAAGCCTTATTTCACTGAATCTAAACGGAATCCAAAGGCAGTTTGCTTCCCAGGCTGAGATGAGGCAGTTTTGCTCCTGCAGTTTCCCTTAGTCCTGGAGCAAAGACCTATTGGCAGGACACTTATCTCTGGGAGTTAGAGTACATACAGAAAGGACTGCTTTGTACTGCAGTGCTTACTGTTTTCCAGACTACATTTAGGCAATTGCATGATTCCTTGAATGGGGCATGCAGAAGGCCTTATATCACTGAAACTAAACGGAATCCAAAGGCAGTTTGCTTCCCAGGCTGAGATGAGGCAGTTTTGCTCCTGGAGTTTCCCTTGATGCTGGAGCAAAGACCTATTGGCAGCACACTTATCTCTGGGAGGTAGAGTACATACAGAAAAGACAGCTTTGTACTGCAGTGTTTACTATGTTTTCCAGATCACATTTAGGCGGTTGCATGATTCCTTGAATGGGGCATCCAGGAACGCCTTATTTCACTGAAACTAAACGGAATCCAAAGGCACTTTGCTTCTCAGGCTGAGATGAGGCAGTTTTGCTCCTGCAGTTTCCTTAATGCTGGAGCAAAGACCTATTGGCAGCACACTTATCTCTGGGAGTTAGAGTACATACAGAAAGGACAGCTTTGTACTGCAGTCTTTACTATGTTTTCCAGATCACATTTAGGTGTTTGAATGATTCCTTGAATGGGGCATGCAGGAAGGCATTATTTCACTGAAACTAAACGATATCCAAAGGCAGTTTGCCTCCCAGGCTGAGATGAGGAAGTTTTGCTCCTGCAGTTTAACTTAATGCTGGAGCAAAGACCTCTTGGCAGCACACTTATCTCTAGGAGTTAGAGTACATACAGAAAGGACAGCTTTGTAATGCAGTGTTTACTATGTTTTCCAGAACATATTTAGGCGGTTGCCTAATTCCTTGAATGGGGCATGCAGGCAGGCCTTATTTTACTGAAACTAAACGGAATCCAAAGGCACTTTGCTTCCAAGGCTGAGATGAGGCAGTTTTGCTCCTGCAGTTTCCCTTAATGCTGGAGCAAAGATCTATTGGCAGCACACTTATTTCTGGGAGTTAGAGTACATACAGAAAGGACTGCTTTGTACTGCAGTGTTTACTGTTTTCCAGACTACATTTAGGCCATTGCATGATGCCTTGAATAGGGCATGCAGGAAGGCCTTATTTCACTGAAACTAAACGGAATCCAAAGGCAGTTTGCTTCCCAGGCTGAGATGAGGCAGTTTTGCTCCTGCAGTTTCCCTTGATGCTGGAGCAAAGACCTATTGGCAGCACACTTATCTCTGGGAGTTAGAGTACATACAGAAAGGAAAGCTTTGTACTGCAATGTTTACTATGTTTTCCAGATCCCATTTTGGTGGTTGCATGATTCCTTGAATGGGGCCTGCAGGAAGGCCTTATTTCACTGAAACTAAACGGAATCCAAAGGCAGTTTGCTTCCCAGGCTGAGATGAGGCAGTTTGCTCCTACAGTTTCCCTCGATGCTGGAGCAAAGACCTATTGGCAGCACACTTATCTCTGGGAGTTAGAGTACATACAGAAAAGACAACTTTGTACTGCAGTATTTACTATGTTGTCCAGATCACATTTAGGCGGTTGCCTGATTCCTTGAATGGGGCATGCAGCAAGCCTTATTTCACTGAATCTAAACGGAATCCAAAGGCAGTTTGCTTCCCAGGCTGAGATGAGGCAGTTTTGCTCCTGCAGTTTCCCTTAATGCTGGAGCAAAGACCTATTGGCAGGACACTTATCTCTGGGAGTTAGAGTACATACAGAAAGGACTGCTTTGTACTGCAGTGCTTACTGTTTTCCAGACTACATTTAGAAAATTGCATGATTCCTTGAATGGGGCATGCAGAAGGCCTTATTTCACTGAAACTAAACGGAATCCAAAGGCAGTTTGCTTCCCAGGCTGAGATGAGGCAGTTTTGCTCCTGCAGTTTCCCTTAATGCTGAGCAAAGACCTATTGGCAGCACACTTATCTCTGGGAGTTAGAGTACATACAGAAAGGACAGCTTTGTACTGCAATGTTTACTATGTTTTCCAGATCACATTTAGGCGGTTGCATGATTCCTTGAATGGGGCAAGCAGGAAGGCCTTATTTCACTGAAACTAAACGGAATCCAAAGGCAGTTTGCTTCCCAGGCTGACATGAGGCAGTTTTGCTCCTGCAGTTTCCCTTAATGCTGGAGCAAAGACCTATTGGCAGCACACTTATCTCTGGGAGTTAGAGTACATACAGGAAGGACAGCTTGGTACAGCAGTGTTTACTATGTTTTCCAGATCACATTTAGGTGTTTGAATGTTTCCTTGAATGGGGCATGCAGGAAGGCATTATTTCACTGAAACTAAACGAAATCCAAAGGCAGTTTGCTTCCCAGGCTGAGATGAGGAAGTTTTGCTCCTGCAGTTTACCTTAATGCTGGAGCAAAGAACTCTTGGCAGCACACTTATCTCTAGGAGTTAGATTACATACAGAAAGGACAGCTTGGTAATGCAGTGTTTACTATGTTTTCCAGATCATATTTAGGCGGTTGCCTGATTCCTTAAATGGGGCATGCAGGCAGGCCTTATTTTACTGAAACTAAACGGAATCCAAAGGCAGTTTGCTTCCCAGGCTGAGATGAGGAAGTTTTGCTCCTGCAGTTTCCCTTAATGCTTTAGCAAAGACATAATGGCAGCACACATATCTCTGGGATTTAGAGTACATACACAAAGGACTGCTTTGTACTGCAATGTTTACAATGTTTTCCAGATCACATGTAGGCGTTGCATGATTCCTTGGATGGGGCATGCAGGAAGGCCTTATTTCAGAGAAACTAAACGGAATCCAAAGGCAGTTTGCTTCCCAGGCTGAGATGAGGCAGTTTTGCTCCTGCAGTTTCCCTTAATGCTGGAGCAAAGACCTATTGGCAGCACACTTATCTCTGGGAGTTAGAGTACATACAGAAAGGACTGCTTTGTACTGCAGTGCTCACTGTTTTCCAGACTACATTTAGGCAATTGCATGATTCCTTGAATGGGGCATGCAGAAGGCCTTATTTCACTGAAACTAAACGGAATCCAAAGGCAGTTTGCTTCCCATCCGAGAAGAGGCAGTTTTGCTCCTGCAGCTTCCTTAATGCTGGAGCAAAGACCTATTGGCGCACACTTATCTCTGGGAGTTAGAGTACATACAGAAAGACAGCTTTGTACTGCAGTGTTTACTATGTTTTCCAGATCACATTTAGGCGGTTGCATGATTCCTGAATGGGGCCTGCAGGAAGGCCTTATTTCACTGAAACTAAACGGAATCCAAAGGCAGTTTGCTTCCCAGGCTGAGATGAGGCAGTTTTGCTCCTGCAGTTTCCCTTAATGCTGGAGCAAAGACCTATTGGCAGCACACTTATGTCTGGGAGTTAGAGTACATACAGAAAGGACAGCTTTGTACTGCAGTATTTACTATGTTTCCCAGATCACATTTAGGCGGTTACCTGATTCCTTGAATGGGGCATGCAGGAAGGCCTTATTTCAGAGAATCTAAAAGGAATCCAAAGGCAGTTTGCTTCCCAGGATGAGATGAGGCAGTTTTGCTCCTACAGTTTCCCTTAATGCTGGAGCAAAGACCTATTGGCAGCACACTTATCTCTGGGAGTTAGAGTACATACAGAAAGGACAACTTTGTACTGCAGTATTTACTATGTTTTCCAGATCACATTTAGGCGGTTGCCTGATTCCTTGAATGGGTCATGCAGCAAGCCTTATTTCACTGAATCTAAACGGAATCCAAAGGCAGTTTGCTTCCCAGGCTGAGATGAGGCAGTTTTGCTCCTGCAGTTTCCCTTAATGCTGGAGCAAAGACCTATTGGCAGCACACTTATCTCTGGGAGTTAGAGTAAATACAGAAAGGACAGCTTTGTACTGCAATGTTTACTATGCTTTCCAGATCACATTTAGGCGGTTGCATGATTCCTTGAATGGGGCAAGCAGGAAGGCCTTATTTCACTGAAACTAAACGGAATCCAAAGGCAGTTTGCATCCCGTCTGACATGAGGCAGTTTTGCTCCTGCAGTTTTCCTTAATGCTGGAGCAAAGACCTATTGGCAGCACACTTATCTCTGGGAGTTAGAGTACATACAGAAAGGACAGCTTGGTACTGCAGTGTTTACTATGTTTTCCAGATCCCATTTAGGTGGTTGCATGATTCCTTGAATGGGGCCTGCAGGAAGGCCTTATTTCACTGAAACTAAACGGAATCCAAAGGCAGTTTGCTTCCCAGGCTGAGATGAGGAAGTTTTGCTCCTGCAGTTTACCTTAATGCTGGAGCAAAGACCTCTTGGCAGCACACTTATCTCTAGGAGTTAGAGTACATACAGAAAGGACAGCTTTGTAATGCAGTGTTTACTATGTTTTCCAGAACATATTTAGGCGGTTGCCTGATTCCTTGAATGGGGCATGCAGGCAGTCCTTATTTTACTGAAACTAAACGGAATCCAAAGGCACTTTGCTTCCAAGGCTGAGATGAGGCAGTTTTGCTCCTGCAGTTTCCCTTAATGCTGGAGCAAAGACCTATTGGCAGCACACTTATCTCTGGGAGTTAGAGTACATACAGAAAGGACTGCTTTGTACTGCAGTGTTTACTGTTTTCCAGACTACATTTAGGCCATTGCATGATTCCTTGAATAGGGCATGCAGGAAGGCCTTATTTCACTGAAACTAAACGGAATCCAAAGGCAGTTTGCTTCCCAGGCTGAGATGAGGCAGTTTTGCTCTGCAGTTTCCCTTAATGCTTTAGCAAAGACATAATGGCAGCACACATATCTCTGGGAGTTAGAGTACATACACAAAGTAAAGCTTTGTACTGCAATGTTTACAATGTTTTCCAGATCACATTTAGGCGTTGCATGATTCCTTGGATGTGGCATGCAGGAAGGCCTTATTTCAGAGAAACTAAAAGGAATCCGAAGGCAGTTTGCTTCCCAGGATGAGATGAGGCAGTTTTGCTCCTACAGTTTCCCTTAATGCTGGAGCAAAGACCTATTGGCAGCACACTTATCTCTGGGAGTTAGAGTACATACAGAAAGGACAGCTTTGTACTGCAATGTTTACTATGTTTTCCAGATCACATCTAGGCGGTTGCATGATTCCTTGAATGGGGCATGCAGGAAGGCCTTATTTCACTGAAACTAAACGGAATCCAAAGGCAGTTTGCTTCCCAGGCTGAGATGAGGCAGTTTTGCTCCTGCAGTTTCCCTTAATGCTGGAGCAAAGACCTATTGGCAGGACACTTATCTCTGGGAGTTAGAGTACATACAGAAAGGACTGCTTTGTACTGCAGTGCTTACTGTTTTCCAGACTACATTTAGAAAATTGCATGATTCCTTGAATGGGGCATGCAGAAGGCCTTATTTCACTGAAACTAAACGGAATCCAAAGGCAGTTTGCTTCCCAGGCTGAGATGAGGCAGTTTTGCTCCTGCAGTTTCCTTAATGCTGGAGCAAAGACCTATTGGCAGCACACTTATCTCTGGGAGTTAGAGTACATACAGAAAGGAGACCTTTGTACTGCAATGTTTACTATGTTTTCCAGATCACATTAGGCAGTTGCATAATTCCTTGAATGGGGCATGCAGAAAGGCCTTATTTCACTGAAACTAAACGGAATCCAAAGGCAGTTTGCTTCCCAGGCTGACATGAGGCAGTTTTGCTCCTGCAGTTTCCCTTGATGCTGGAGCAAAGACCTATTGGCAGCACACTTATCTCTGGGAGTTAGAGTACATACAGGAAGGACAGCTTGGTACAGCAGTGTTTACTATGTTTTCCAGATCACATATAGGTGTTTGAATGATTCCTTGAATGGGGCATGCAGGAAGGCATTATTTCACTGAAACTAAACGAAATCCAAAGGCAGTTTGCTTCCCAGGCTGAGATGAGGAAGTTTTGCTCCTGCAGTTTACCTTAATGCTGGAGCAAAGAACTCTTGGCAGCACACTTATCTCTAGGAGTTAGATTACATACAGAAAGGACAGCTTGGTAATGCAGTGTTTACTATGTTTTCCAGATCATATTTAGGCGGTTGCCTGATTCCTTAAATGGGGCATGCAGGCAGGCCTTATTTTACTGAAACTAAACGGAATCCAAAGGCAGTTTGCTTCCCAGGCTGAGATGAGGAAGTTTTGCTCCTGCAGTTTCCCTTAATGCTTTAGCAAAGACATAATGGCAGCACACATATCTCTGGGATTTAGAGTACATACACAAAGGACAGCTTTGTACTGCAATGTTTACAATGTTTTCCAGATCACATGTAGGCGTTGCATGATTCCTTGGATGGGGCATGCAGGAAGGCCTTATTTCAGAGAAAATAAACGGAATCCAAAGGCAGTTTGCTTCCCAGGCTGAGATGAGGCAGTTTTGCTCCTGCAGTTTCCCTTAATGCTGGAGCAAAGACCTATTGGCAGCACACTTATCTCTGGGAGTTAGAGTACATACAGAAAGGACAGCTTGGTACTGCAATGTTTACTATGTTTTCAGATCACATTTAGGCGGTTTTATGATTCCTTGAATGGGGCATGCAGGAAGGCCTTATTTCACTGAAACTAAACGGAATCCAAAGGCAGTTTGCTTCCCAGGCTGAGATGAGGCAGTTTTGCTCCTGCAGTTTCCCTTGATGCTGGGCAAAGACCTATTGGCAGCACACTTATCTCTGGGAGTTAGAGTACATACAGAAAGGACAGCTTTGTACTGCAATGTTTACTATGTTTTCCAGATCCCATTTAGGTGGTTGCATGGTTCCTTGAATGGGGCCTGCAGGAAGGCCTTATTTCACTGAAGCTAAACGGAATCCAAAGGCAGTTTGCTTCTCAGGCTGAGATGAGGCAGTTTTGCTCCTGCAGTTTCCCTTAATGCTGGAGCAAAGACCTATTGGCAGCACACTTACCTCTGGGAGTTAGAGTACATACAGAAAGGACAGCTTTGTGCTGCAGTGTTTACTATGTTTTCCAGATCACATTTAGGCGGTTGCATGATTCCTTGAATGGGGCAAGCAGGAAGGCCTTATTTCACTGAAACTAAACGGAATCCAAAGGCAGTTTGCATCCCGTCTGACATGAGGCAGTTTTGCTCCTGCAGTTTCCCTTAATGCTGGAGCAAAGACCGATTGGCAGCACACTTATGTCTGGGAGTTAGAGTACATACAGAAAGGACAGCTTTGTACTGCAGTATTTACTATGTTTCCCAGATCACATTTAGGCGGTTACCTGATTCCTTGAATGGGGCATGCAGGAAGGCCTTATTTCAGAGAATCTAAAAGGAATCCAAAGGCAGTTTGCTTCCCAGGATGAGATGAGGCAGTTTTGCTCCTACAGTTTCCCTTAATGCTGGAGCAAAGACCTATTGGCAGCACACTTATCTCTGGGAGTTAGAGTACATACAGAAAGGACAGCTTTGTACTGCAATGTTTACTATGTTTTCCAGATCACATTTAGGCGGTTGCATGATTCCTTGAATGGGTCATGCAGGAAGGCCTTATTTCACTGAAACTAAACGGAATTCAAAGGCAGTTTGCTTCCCAGGCTGAGATGAGGCAGTTTTGCTCCTGCAGTTTCCCTTAATGCTGGAGCAAAGACCTATTGGCAGGACACTTATCTCTGGGAGTTAGAGTACATACAGAAAGGACTGCTTTGTACTGCAGTGCTTACTGTTTTCCAGACTACATTTAGAAAATTGCATGATTCCTTGAATGGGGCATGCAGAAGGCCTTATTTCACTGAAACTAAACGGAATCCAAAGGCAGTTTGCTTCCCAGGCTGAGATGAGCAGTTTTGCTCCTGCAGTTTCCCTTGATGCTGGAGCAAAGACCTATTGGCAGCACACTTATCTCTGGGAGTTAGAGTACATACAGAAAGGACAGCTGTGTACTGCAATGTTTACTATGTTTTGCAGATCCCATTTAGGTGGTTGCATGATTCCATGAATGGGGCCTGCAGGAAGGCCTTATTTCACTGAAACTAAACGGAATCCAAAGGCAGTTTGCTTCCCAGGCTGAGATGAGGCAGTTTTGCTCCTACAGTTCCCTTGATGCTGGAGCAAAGACCTATTGGCAGCACACTTATCTCTGGGAGTTAGAGTACATACAGAAAGGACAGCTTTGTACTGCAGTGTGTACTATGTTTTCCAGATCACATTTAGGTGGTTGAATGATTCCTTGAATGGGGCATGCAGGAAGGCCTTATTTCACTGAAACTAAACGAAACCCAAAGGCAGTTTGCTTCCTAGGCTGAGATGAGGAAGTTTTGCTCCTGCAGTTTACCTTAATGCTGGAGCAAAGACCTCTTGGCAGCACACTTATCTCTGGGAGTTAGAGTACATACAGAAAGGACAGCTTTGTACTGCAGTTTTTACTATGTTTTCCAGATCACATTTAGGCGGTTGCCTGATTGCTTGAATTGGGCATGCAGGAAGGCCTTATTTCACTGAAACTAAACGGAATCCAAAGGCAGTTTGCTTCCCAGGCTGAGATGAGGCAGTTTTGCTCCTGCAGTTTCCCATAATGCTGGAGCAAAGACCTATTGGCAGCACACTTATCTCTGGGAGTTAGAGTACATACAGAAAGGACTGCTTGTACTGCAGTGTTTACTGTTTTCCAGACTACATTTAGGCCATTGCATGATTCCTTGAATAGGGCATACAGGAAGGCCTTATTTCACTGAAACTAAACGGAATCCAAAGGCAGTTTGATTTCCAGGCTGAGATGAGGCAGTTTTGCTCCTGCAGTTTCCCTTAATGCTTTAGCAAAGACATAATGGCAGCACACATATCTCTGGGAGTGAGAGTACATACACAAAGTAAAGCTTTGTACTGCAATGTTTACAATGTTTTCCAGATCACATTTAGGCGTTGCATGATTCCTTGGATGTGGCATGCAGGAAGGCCTTATTTCAGAGAAACTAAAAAGGAATCCAGAAGGCAGTTTGCTTCCCAAGGATGAGATGAATTTGCTCCTACAGTTTTTCCCTTAATGCTGGAGCAAAGACCTATTGGCAACACACTTATCTCTGGGAGTTGAAGTACACCACCAGAAAGGACAACTTTACTGCAGTATTTACTATGTTTTCAGATCACATTTAGGCGGTTGCCTGATTCCTTGAATGGGGCATGCAGCAAGCCTTATTTCACTGAATCTAAACGGAATCAAAGGCAGTTTGCTTCCAAGGCTGAGATGAGGCAGTTTTGCTCCTGCAGTTTCCCTTAATGCTGGAGCAAAGACCTATTGGCAGGACACTTATCTCTGGGAGTTAGAGTACATACAGAAAGGACTGCTTTGTACTGCAGTGCTTACTCTTTTCCAGACTACATTTAGGCAATTGCATGATTCCTTGAATGGGGCATGCAGAAGGCCTTATTTCACTGAAACTAAACGGAATCCAAAGGCAGTTTGCATCCCGTCTGACATGAGGCAGTTTTGCTCCTGCAGTTTCCCTTAATGCTGGAGCAAAGACCTATTGGCAGCACACTTATGTCTGGGAGTTAGAGGACATACAGAAAGGACAGCTTTGTACTGCATTATTTACTATGTTTCCCAGATCACATTTAGGCGGTTACCTGATTCCTTGAATGGGGCATGCAGGAAGGCCTTATTTCACTGAAACTAAACGGAATCCAAAGGCAGTTTGCTTCCCAGGCTGAGATGAGGCAGTTTTGCTCCTGCAGTTTCCCTTAAAGCTGGAGCAAAGACCTATTGGCAGCACACTTATCTCTGGGAGTTAGAGTACATACAGGAAGGACAGCTTGGTACAGCAGTGTTTACTATGTTTTCCAGATCACATTTAGGTGTTTGAATGTTTCCTTGAATGGGGCATGCAGGAAGGCATTATTTCACTGAAACTAAACGAAATCCAAAGGCAGTTTGCTTCCCAGGCTGAGATGAGGCAGTTTTGCTCCTGCAGTTTACCTTAATGCTGGAGCAAAGACCTCTTGGCAGCACACTTATCTCTAGGAGTTAGAGTACATACAGAAAGGACAGCTTGGTAATGCAGTGTTTACTATGTTTTCCAGATCATATTTAGGCGGTTGCCTGATTCCTTGAATGGGGCATGCAGGCAGGCCTTATTTTACTGAAACTAAACGGAATCCAAAGGCAGTTTGCTTCCCAGGCTGAGATGAGGAAGTTTTGCTCCTGCAGTTTCCCTTAATGCTTTAGCAAAGACATAATGGCAGCACACATATCTCTGGGATTTAGAGTACATACACAAAGGACAGCTTTGTACTGCAATGTTTACAATGTTTTCCAGATCACATGTAGGCGTTGCATGATTCCTTGGATGGGGCATGCAGGAAGGCCTTATTTCAGAGAAACTAAACGGAATCCAAAGGCAGTTTGCTTCCCAGGCTGAGATGAGGCAGTTTTGCTCCTGCAGTTTCCCTTAATGCTGGAGCAAAGACCTATTGGCAGCACACTTATCTCTGGGAGTTAGAGTACATACAGAAAGGACTGCTTTGTAATGCAGTGCTTACTGTTTTCCAGACTACATTTAGGCAATTGCATGATTCCTTGAATGGGGCATGCAGAAGGCCTTATTTCACTGAAACTAAACGGAATCCAAAGGCAGTTTGCTTCCCAGGCTGAGATGAGGCAGTTTTGCTCCTGCAGTTTCCCTTAATGCTGGAGCAAAGACCTATTGGCAGCACACTTATCTCTGGGAGTTAGAGTACATACAGAAAAGACAGCTTTGTACTGCAATGTTTACTATGTTTTCCAGATCACATTTAGGCGGTTGCATGATTCCTTGAATGGGGCAAGCAGGAAGGCCTTATTTCACTGAAACTAAACGGAATCCAAAGTTAGTTTGAATCCCGTCTGACATGAGGCAGTTTTGCTCCTGCAGTTTCCCTTAATGCTGGAGCAAAGACCTACTGGCAGCACACTTATGTCTGGGAGTTAGAGTACATACAGAAAGGACAGCTTTGTACTGCAGTATTTACTATGTTTCCCAGATCACATTTAGGCGGTTACCTGATTCCTTGAATGGGGCATGCAGGAAGGCCTTATTTCACTGAAACTAAACGGAATCCAAAGGCAGTTTGCTTCCCAGGCTGAGATGAGGCTGTTTTGCTCCTGCAGGTTCCCTTAATGCTGGAGCAAAGACCTATTGGCAGCACACTTATCTCTGGGAGTTAGAGTACATACACGTAGGACAGCTTGGTACAGCAGTGTTTACTATATTTTCCAGATCACATTTACGTGTTTGAATGATTCCTTGAATGGGGCATGCAGGAAGGCATTATTTCACTGAAACTAAACGAAATCCAAAGGCAGTTTGCTTCCCAGGCTGAGATGAGGCAGTTTTGCTCCTGCAGTTTACCTTAATGCTGGAGCAAAGACCTCTTGGCAGCACACTTATCTCTAGGAGTTAGAGTACATACAGAAAGGACAGCTTGGTAATGCAGTGTTTACTATGTTTTCCAGATCATATTTAGGCGGTTGCCTGATTCCTTGAATGGGGCATGCAGGCAGGCCTTATTTTAATGAAACTAAACCGAATCCAAAGGCACTTTGCTTCCAAGACTGAGATGAGGCAGTTTTGCTCCTGCAGTTTCAATTAATGCTGGAGCAAAGACCTATTGGAAGCACACTTATCTCTGGGAGTTAGAGTACATACAGAAAGGACAGCTTTGTACTGCAGTGTTTACTATGTTTTCCAGATCCCATTTAGGGGTTGCATGATTCCTTGAATGGGGCCTGCAGGAAGGCCTTATTTCACTGAAACTAAACGGAATCCAAAGGCAGTTTGCTTCCCAGGCTGAGCTGAGGCAGTTTTGCTCCTGCAGTTTCCCTTGATGCTGGGGCAAAGACCTATTGGCAGCACACTTATCTCTGGGAGTTAGAGTACATACAGAAAGGACAGCTCTGTACTGCAATGTTTACTGTGTTTTCCAGATCACATTAGGCGGTTGCATGATTCCTTGAATGGGCAATCAGGAAGGCCTTATAGCACTGAAACTAAACGGAATCCAAAGGCAGTTTGCTTCCCAGGCTGAGATGAGGCAGTTTTGCTCCTGCAGTTTCCCTCAATGCTGGAGCAAAGACCTATTGGCAGCACACTTATCTCTGGGAGTTAGAGTACATACAGAAAGGACAGCTTTGTACTGCAATGTTTACTATGTTTTCCAGATCACATTTAGGCGGTTGCATGATTCCTTGGTTGGGGCATGCAGGAAGGCCTTATTTCAGAGAAACTAAACGGAAACCGAAGGCAGTTTGCTTCCCAGGATGAGATGAGGCAGTTTTGATCCTGCAGTTTCCCTTAATGCTGGGGCAAAGACCTATTGGCAGCACACTTATGTCTGGGAGTTAGAGTACATACAGAAAGGACAGCTTTGTACTGCAGTGTTTACTATGTTTTCCAGATCACATTATGCGGTTGCATTACTCCTTGAATGGGGCATGCAGGAAGGCCTTATTTCACTGAAATTAAACGGAATCCAAAGGCAGTTTGCTTCCCAGGCTGAGGTGAGGCAGTTTTGCTCCTGCAGTTTCCCTTGATTCTGGAGCAAAGACCCATTGGCAGCACACTTATCCCTGGGAGTTAGAGTACATACAGAAAGGACAGCTTTGTACTGCAATGTTTACTATGTTTTCCAGATCACACTTATGCGGTTGCATGATTCCTTGAATGGGGCATGCTGGAAAGCCTTATTTCACTGAAACTAAACGGAATCCAAAGGCAGTTTGCTTCCCAGGCTGAGATGAGGCAGTTTTGCTCCTGCAGTTTCCCTTGATGCTGGAGCAAAGACCTATTGGCAGCACACTTATCTCTGGGAGTTAGAGTAGATACAGAAAGGACAGCTTTGTACTTCAATGCTTACTATGTTTTCCAGATCCCATTTAGGTGGTTGCATGATTCCTTGAATGGGGCCTGCAGGAAGGCCTTATTTCACGGAAACTAAACGGAATCCAAAGGCAGTTTGCTTCCCAGGCTGAGATGAGGCCGTTTTGCTCCTGCAGTTTCCCTTGATGCTGGAGCAAAGACCTATTGGCAGCACACTTATCTCTGGGAGTTAGAGTACATACAGAAAGGACAGCTTTGTACTGCAATGTTTACTATGTTTTCCAGATCACATTTAGGCGGTTGCATGACTCCTTGAATGGGGCATGCAGGAAGGTCTTATTTCACTGAAACTAAACGGAATCCAAAGGCAGTTTGCTTCCCAGGCTGAGATGAGGCAGTTTTGCTCCAGCAGTTTCCCTTAATGCTGGAGCAAAGACCTACTGGCAGCACACTTATCTCTGGGAGTTAGAGTACATACAGAAAGGACTGCTTTGTACTGCAGTGTTTACTGTTTTCCAGACTACATTTAGGCCATTGCCTGATTCCTTGAATGGGGCATGCAGGAAGGCCTTATTTCACTGAAACTAAACGGAATCCAAAGGCAGTTTGCTTCAGAGGCTGAGATGAGGGAATTTTGCTCCTGCAGTTTCCCATAATGCTGGAGCAAAGACCTACTGGCAGCACACTTATCTCTGGGAGTTAGAGTACATACAGAAAGGACAGCTTTATACTGCAATGTTTACTATGTTTTCCAGATCGCATTTAGGCGGTTGCATGATTCCTTGAATGGGGCATGCAGGAAGGCCTTATTTCACTGAAACTAAAAGGAATCCGAAGGCAGTTTGCTTCCCAGGCTGAGATGAGGCAGTTTTGCTCCTGCAGTTTCCCTTAATGCAGGAGCAAAGACCTATTGGTAGCCCACTTATCTCTAGGTGTTAGAGTACATACAGAAAGGACAGCTTTGTACTGCAGAGTTTTCTATGTTTTCAGATCACATTGAGGGGGTTGCATGATTCCTTGAATGGGGCATGCTGGAAGGCCTTATTTCACTGAAACTAAACGGAATCCAAAGGCTGTTTGCTTCCCAGGCTGAGATGAGGCAGTTTTGCTCCTGCAGTTTCCCTTAATGCTGGAGCAAAGACCCATTGGCAGCACACTTATGTCTGGGAGTTAGAGTATATACAGAAAGGACAGCTTTGTACTTCAATGTTTACTATGTTTTCCAGATTACATTTAGGCGATTGCATGATTTCTTGAATGGGGCATGCAGGAAGGCCTTATTTCACGGAAACTAAATGGAATCCAAAGGCAGTTTCCTTCACCAGGTTGAGATGAGTCAGTTTTGCTCCTGCAGTTTCCCTTAATGCTGGAGCAAAGACCTACTGGCAGCACACTTATCTCTGGGAGTTAGAGTACATATAGAAAGGACAGCTTTGTACTGCAATGTTTACTATGTTTTCCAGATCACATTTAGGCGGTTGTATGATTCCTTGAATGGGGCATGCAGGAGGGCCTTATTTCACTGAAACTAAACGGAATCCAAAGGCAGTTTGCTTCCTAGGCGGAGATGAGGCAGTTTTGCTCCTGCAGTTTCCCTTAATGCTGGAGCAAAGACCTATTGGCAGCACACTTATCTCTGGGAGTTAGAGTACATACAGAATGGACAGCTTTGTACTGCTGTGTTTACTATGTTTTCCAGATCCCATTTAGGTGGTTGCATGATTCCTTGAATGGGGAATGCAGGAAGGCCTTATTTCACTGAAACTAAACGGAATCCAAAGGCAGTTTGCTTCCCAGGCTGAGATGAGGCAGTTTTGCTCCTGCAGTTTCCCTTAATGTTGGAGCAATGACCTATTGGCAGCACACTTATCTCTGGGAGTTAGAGTACATACAGAAAGGACAGCTTTGTACTGCAGTCTTTACTATGTTTTCCAGATCACATTTAGGTGTTTGAATGATTCCTTGAATGGGGCATGCAGGAAGGCATTATTTCACTGAAACTAAACGATATCCAAAGGCAGTTTGCCTCCCAGGCTGAGATGAGGAAGTTTTGCTCCTGCAGTTTAACTTAATGCTGGAGCAAAGACCTCTTGGCAGCACACTTATCTCTAGGAGTTAGAGTACATACAGAAAGGACAGCTTTGTAATGCAGTGTTTACTATGTTTTCCAGATCATATTTAGGCGGTTGCCTGATTCCTTGAATGGGGCATGCAGGCAGGCCTTATTTTACTGAATCTAAACGGAATCCAAAGGCACTTTGCTTCCAAGACTGAGATGAGGCAGTTTTGCTCCTGCAGTTTCAATTAATGCTGGAGCAAAGACCTATTGGCAGCACACTTATCTCTGGGAGTTAGAGTACATACAGAAAGGACAGCTTTGTACTGCAATGTTTACTATGTTTTCAGATCCCATTTAGGTGGTTGCATGATTCCTTGAATGGGGCCTGCAGGAAGGCCTTATTTCACTGAAACTAAACGGAATCCAAAGGCAGTTTGCTTCCCAGGCTGAGATGAGGCAGTTTTGCTCCTGCAGTTTCCTTAATGCTGGAGCAAAGACCTATTGGCAGCACACTTATCTCTGGGAGTTAGAGTACATACAGAAAAGACAGCTTTGTACAGCAGTGTTTACTATGTTTTCCTGATCACATTTAGGCGGTTGCATGATTCCTTGAATGGGGCATGCAAGAAGGCCTTATTTCACTGAAACTAAACGGAATCCAAAGGCAGTTTGCTTCCCAGGCTGAGATGAGGCAGTTTTGCTCCTGCAGTTTCCCTTAATGCTGGAGCAAAGACCTATTGGCAGCACATTTATCTCTGGGAGTTAGGGTACATACAAAAAGGACAGCTTTGTAGTGCAGTGTTTACTATGTTTCCAAATCACATTTAGGCGGTTGCATGATTCCTTGAATGGGGCATGCAAGAAGGCCTTATTTCACTGAAACTAAACGGAATCCAAAGGCAGTTTGCTTCCCAGGCTGAGATGAGGGAATTTTGCTCCTGCAGTTTCCCATAATGCTGGAGCAAAGACCTACTGGCAGCACACTTATCTCTGGGAGTTAGAGTACATACAGAAAGGACAGCTTTATACTGCAATGTTTACTATGTTTTCCAGATCACATTTAGGCGGTTGCATGATTCCTTAAATGGGGCATGCAGGAAGGCCTTATTTCACTGAAACTAAAAGGAATCCGAAGGCAGTTTGCTTCCCAGGCTGAGATGAGGCAGTTTTGCTCCTGCAGTTTCCCTTAATGCAGGAGCAAAGACCTATTGGTAGTCCACTTATGTCTAGGAGTTAGAGTACATACAGAAAGGACAGCTTTGTACTGCAGTGTTTTCTATGTTTTCAGATCACATTGAGGGGGTTGCATGATTCCTTGAATGGGGCATGCAGGAAGGCCTTATTTCACTGAAACTAAACGGAATCCAAAGGCTGTTTGCTTCCCAGGCTGAGATGAGGCAGTTTTGCTCCTACAGTTTCCCTTAATGCTGGAGCAAAGACCCATTGGCAGCACACTTATGTCTGGGAGTTAGAGTACATACAGAAAGGACAGCTTTGTACTTAAATGTTTACTATGTTTTCCAGATCACATTTAGGCGATTGCATGATTTCTTGAATGGGGCATGCAGGAAGGCCTTATTTCACGGAAACTAAACGGAATCCAAAGGCAGTTTGCTTCACCAGGCTGAGATGAGGCAGTTTTGCTCCTGCAGTTTCCCTTAATGCTGGAGCAAAGACCAATTGGCAGCACACTTATCTCTGGGAGTTAGAGTACATATAGAAAGGACAGCTTTGTACTGCAATGTTTACTATGTTTTCCAGATCACATTTAGGCGGTTGCATGACTCCTTGAATGGGGCATGCAGGAAGGTCTTATTTCACTGAAACTAAACGGAATCCAAAGGCAGTTTGCTTCCCAGGCTGAGATGAGGCAGTTTTGCTCCTGCAGTTTCCCTTAATGCTGGAGCAAAGACCTACTGGCAGCACACTTATCTCTGGGAGTTAGAGTACATACAGAAAGGACTGCTTTGTACTGCAGTGTTTAATGTTTTCCAGACTACATTTAGGCCATTGCCTGATTCCTCGAATGGGGCATGCAGGAAGGCCTTATTTCACTGAAACTAAACGGAATCCAAAGGCAGTTTGCTTCCCAGGCTGAGATGAGGCAGTTTTTCTCCTGCAGTTTCCCTTAATGCTGTAGCAATGACCTATTGGCAGCACACTTATCTCTGGGAGTTAGAGTACATACAGAAAGGACAGCTTTGTACTGCAGTCTTTACTATGTTTTCCAGATCACATTTAGGCGGTTGCCTGATTCCTTGAATGGGGCATGCAGGAAGGCCTTATTTCACTGAAACTAAACGGAATCCAAAGGCAGTTTGCTTCCCAGGCTGAGATTAGGCAGTTTTCCTCCTGCAGTTTCCCTTAATGCTTTAGCAAAGACATAATGGCAGCACACATATCTCTGGGATTTATAGTACATACACAAAGGACAGCTTTGTACTGCAATGTTTACTATGTTTTCCAGATCACATTGAGGCGTTGCATGATTCCTTGGATGGGGCATGCAGGACGGCCTTATTTCACTTAAATTAAACGTCATCCAAAGAAAGTTTGCTAACCAGGCTGAGATGAGGCAGGTTTGCTCCTGTAGTTTCCCTGAATGCTGGAGCAAAACCTATTGGCAGCACACTTATATCAGGGAGATAGAGTACATACAGAATGGACAGCTTTGTACTGCAATGTTTACTATGTTTTCCAGAACACATTTAGGCGTTGCATGATTCCTTGGATGGGGCATGCAGGAAGGCCTTATTTCAGAGAAACTAAACGGAATCCAAAGGCAGTTTGCTTGCCAGACTGAGATGAGGCAGTTTTGCTCCTGCAGTTTCCCTTAATGCTGGAGCAAAGACCTATTGGCAGGACACTTATGTCTGGGAGTTAGAGTACATACAGAAAGGACAGCTTTGTACTGCAGTGCTTACTGTTTTCCAGACTACATTTAGGCAATTGCATGATTCCTTGAATGGAGCATTAAGGAAGGCCCTATTTCAGTGAAACAAAACGGAATCCAAAGGCAGTTTGCTTCCCAGGCTGAGAGGAGGCAGTTTTGCTCCTTCAGTTTCCCATAATGCTGGAGCAAAGACCTATTGGCAGCACACTTATCTCTGGGAGTTAGAGTACATACAGAAAGGACAGCTTTGTACTGCAGTGTTTACTATGTTTTCCAGATCACATTTAGGCGGTTGCATGATTCCTTGAATGGGGCATGCAGGAAGGCCTTATTTCACTGAAACTAAACGGAATCCAAAGGCAGTTTGCTTCCCAGGCTGAGATGAGGCAGTTTTGCTCCTGCAGTTTCCCTTAATGCTGGAGCAAAGACCTCTTGGCAGCACACTTATCTCTAGGAGTTAGAGTACATACAGAAAGGACAGCTTTGTAATGCAGTGTTTACTATGTTTTCCAGATCATATTTAGGCGGTTGCCTGATTCCTTGAATGGGGCATGCAGGCAGGCCTTATTTTACTGAAACTAAATGGAATCCAAAGGCACTTTGCTTCCAAGGCTAAGAAGAGGCAGTTTTCCTCCTGCAGTTTCCCTTAATGCTGGAGCAAAGACCTATTGGCAGCACACTTATCTCTGGGAGTTAGAGTACATACAGAAAGGACTGCTTTGTACTGCAGTGTTTACTGTTTTCCAGACTACATTTAGGCCATTGCATGATTCCTTGAATAGGGCATGCAGGAAGGCCTTATTTCACTGAAATTATAGGGAATCCAAAGGCAGTTTGCTTCCCAGGCTGAGATGAGGCAGTTTTGCTCCTGCAGTTTCCCTTAATGCTTTAGCAAAGACATAATGGCAGCACACATATCCCTGGGAGTTAGAGTACATACACAAAGAAAAGCTTTGTACTGCAATGTTTACAATGTTTTCCAGATCACATTTAGGCGTTGCATGATTCCTTGGATGGGGCATGCAGGAAGGCCTTATTTCAGAGAAACTAAAAGGAATCCGAAGGCAGTTTCCTTCCCAGGACGAGATGAGGCAGTTTTGCTCCTACAGTTTCCCTTAATGCTGGAGCAAAGACCTATTGGCAGCACACTTATCTCTGGGAGTTAGAGTACATACAGAAAGGACAACTTTGTACTGCAGTATTTACTATGTTTTCCAGATCACATTTAGGCGGTTGCCTGATTCCTAGAATGGGGCATGCAACAAGCCTTATTTCACTGAATCTAAACGGAATCCAAAGGCAGTTTGCTTCCCAGGCTGAGATGAGGCAGTTTTGCTCCTGCAGTTTCCCTTAATGCTTTAGCAAAGACATAATGGCAGCACACATATCTCTGGGAGTTAGAGTACATACACAAAGGACAGCTTTGTACTGCAATGTTTACAATGTTTTCCAGATCACATGTAGGCGTTGCATGATTCCTTGGATGGGGCATGCAGGAAGGCCTTATTTCAGAGAAACTAAACGGAATCTAAAGGCAGTTTGCTTCCCAGGCTGAGATGAGGCAGTTTTGCTCCTGCAGTTTCCCTTAATGCTGGAGCAAAGACCTATTGACAGGACACTTATCTCTGGGAGTTAGAGTACATACAGAAAGGACTGCTTTGTACTGCAGTGCTTACTGTTTTCCAGACTACATTTAGGCAATTGCATGATTCCTTGAATGGGGCATTAAGGAAGGCCCAATTTCAGTGAAACAAAACGGAATCCAAAGGCAGTTTGCTTCCCAGGCTGAGATGAGGCAGTTTTGCTCCTTCAGTTTCCCATAATGCTGGAGCAAAGACCTATTGGCAGCACACTTATCTCTGGGAGTTAGAGTACATACAGAAAGGACAGCTTTGTACTGCAGTGTTTACTATGTTTTCCAGATCACAATAGGCGGTTGCATGATTCCTTGAATGGGGCATGCAGAAGACCTTATTTCACTGAAGCTAAACGGAATCCAAAGGCAGTTTGCTTCCCAGGCTGAGATGAGGCCGTTTTGCTCCTGCAGTTTCCCTTAATGCTGGAGCAAAGACCTATTGGCAGCACACTTATCTCTTGGAGTTAGAGTACATACAGAAAGGACAGCTTTGTACTGCAGTGTTTACTATGTTTTCCAGATCACATTTAGGCGGTTGCATGATTCCTTGAATGGGGCAAGCAGGAAGGCCTTATTTCACTGAAACTAAACGGAATCCAAAGGCAGTTTGCATCCCGTCTGACACGAGGCAGTTTTGCTCCTGCAGTTTCCCTAATGCTGGAGCAAAGACCTATTGGCAGCACACTTATCTCTGGGAGTTAGAGTACATACAGAAAGGACAGCTTTGTACTGCAGTGTTTACTATGTTTTCCAGGTCACATTTAGGCGATTGCATGTTTCCTTGAATGGGCATGCAGGAAGGCCTTATTTCACTGAAACTAAACGGAATCCAAAGGCAGTTTGCTTCCAGGCTGAGATGAGGCAGTTTTGCTCCTGCAGTTTCCCTTAATGCTGGAGCAAAGACCTATTGGCAGCACACTTATCTCTGGGAGTTAGAGTACATACAGGAAGGACAGCTTGGTACAGCAGTGTTTACTATGTTTTCCAGATCACATTTAGGTGTTTGAATGATTCCTTGAATGGGGCATGCAGGCAGGCCTTATTTTACTGAAACTAAACGGAATCCAAATGCACTTTGCTTCCAAGACTGAGATGAGGCAGTTTTGCTCCTGCAGTTTTCCCTTGATGCTGGAGCAAAGACCTATTGGCAGCACACTTATCTCTGGGAGTTAGAGTACATACAGGAAGGACAGCTTGGTACAGCAGTGTTTACTATGTTTTCCAGATCACTTTTAGGTGTTTGAATGATTCCTTGAATGGGGCATGCAGGCAGGCCTTATTTTACTGAAACTAAACGGAATCCAAAGGCACTTTGCTTCCAAGACTGAGATGAGGCAGTTTTGCTCCTGCAGTTTCAATTAATGCTGGAGCAAAGACCTATTGGCTGCACAATTATCTCTGGGAGTTAGAGTACATACAGAAAGGACAGCTTTGTACTGCAGTGTTTACTATGTTTTCCAGATCACATTTAGGCTGTTGCCTGATTCCTTGAATTCGGCATGCAGGAAGGCCTTATTTCACTGAAATTAAACGGAATCCAAAGGCAGTTTGCTTCCCAGGCTGAGATGAGGCAGTTTTGCTCCTGCAGTTTCCCTTAATGCTGGAGCAAAGACCTATTGGCAGCACACTTATCTCTGGGAGTTAGAGTACATACAGAAAAGACAGCTTTGTACAGCAGTGTTTACTATGTTTTCCTGATCACATTTAGGCGGTTGCATGATTCCTTGTATAAAACAATAACAATATGATTTATTAATGAAACTTTAAGAAGCTCAGCATTACTGAAGTCTAAAAAAATTAAAACAGGTGAGGATGCAGGAAGGGAGTCAGGCAGGGGCCAGATCATACAGTACATAAAGCATCTACTTCTTCACTCCTGCCTGTTCTCCCACAATGCACTATGTTCTTCTCTACCAGCTGCCTCATCATACCTGGTGCATCTCCCCTCTAGTATCTCTAAAATAATGTCTGTCATCAGGAGCAGAACTGATACTGTATATTGTCCTCCAAACAAGGCTCTTGTGAGTTCTGTGTATTGATGGATGGATATTGGAGCTGTAATGTATTGATGCTCTCAGGAATTGTGGAGGATATAGTGGAGATACGCATGACTGAGCTAGTCAGACAGTTTATTCAACTACTGCTATGGTCCAAGTTCATATGTCTAGAACTAATGTAATAACAGTAAGGCTTAAGAGGGGGGAAATGGATTTAAGAAATACATATATAGAAGGAGGAATGGATTGGATGGCTCAAGGAAGGCAACGGTAAATTTAGTTCTGGACATACTCTAATGAATACCATTTACAGCTGTGGTTTCCAAACTTAGCTTCACATTGGAAACAGTGGAAGAGCTTTGCAACAGAACACATCCTAGAACATCACTGCTGGATTTTCTGATTTAGTATTCCTGGGGTGAGAAACAGGTATCAGCATTTTAAATAAGGTCCAATAGTGATCATAATTGGAACAACCATAATTGGAACTTTTGCTGTAGAATACTGTTCAGTGCTGAGTTAGTGAAGTAGTGACTTTTCCCCAGTGGTTCCATCACTGATTAACTAGCACATAAATGGATACAGAAAAAAATGTCCTGGTTATGGTCCCGTGGCTCCTGTTGTTGCAAGTGTGTTTAGTAGAGATCTGAATATTCTTTTCCATAGCTATTCTGAGCAGATGTTCATTCCTCATTCATGAGAAATTAGGGTTTGAATCCTGCACGTGTTGCCAAATCTTACCAGTGGCAGATTCTCAACTTCTCTCTATATACATCTATTAATCTGGTTCATAATGATTTCTTTTATGTTTAGCATGTGCTTTTTCTGGCACAGAAAGATGTCCTCTATATAGCCTAACTTGTCACATACACAAATGATTCTATTAGTTACTCAGCAGATGTCCAAGACAATGGTTTTCTGCAGGAGAACGTATCCTGAAGATTAAACCATTTTGCCTTGAGAAGTGGCCGGAATTTTACTCTAACTTACTAAAAACCCTGTGAGAAAGCTGCATGTATAATGCACATAGTGTGATGTAGATCGCTGGCCATGGAGAATATTGTGTGAAAAACAAGCATACATTGATCTGTTGATATTGTCCCCCAAAGTGGTACTTCACCATGTGAATGATATTATCTCTTTAGATAAGTTGCACTGGCAAATCTACTCTGCCCAGACTTTTTACTAGGTCTTTAATTACTTGTGTCTACCACTCACTGGCTTTGTCACTAGATGTTTTTTTACTTGGTGTCAACTCAGTAACCTCTCTTTAGACGCTGATTAATGATGGATACAGAAATAATTACTGCACATCTATTTTTAAGAATAAACTCAATATTAAAACATCTTACCAATAATCTTAAGCCATATTGAATGATGATGAAAAGCTCCCATGTTAAAATAAAACTGCCAACACAAAGCATTCAGACTCCACTGGAGTCCTTCCTGATGTTTCTATTGTCAAGTTGCACTTTAACTACATCTTGGAAGCACATGCTCTGCTTCCTTCCCTCACAGTCAGAAATCAAGGGGAGTATGCCTATCTGGAGACTTTCAGATTTCTAAGTTTTGTTGACAAATGGATTCACAACTGGATTTGAAGGTCATTGTTCCCAAGAGAAGAGTTCAAAGATCTCCTTGTCAGAAACCTTAGAGGTGGAAAACATTAATGGTTGCTGGAGGTTAGAGATGGTGAGTGGAGGCAGGCGAATGATTGTGACTATGAAAGGGTAGCACGAGGGAGACCTTTGTGGTGATGGAATACTTCTGTACTTCAACTGAGGTGATGGTTTCTCCAATCTACACATGTGATCAAATGACAGAAATATATTCATTGTATCAAAATGAATTTCCTGGTGTTCATATTACATTATGTATAAGATGTAGCTATTGAAAGCAACTGGGTGAAGGACTGTCTGAACTAGCTTTGTACCTTCCTATGAATCTATAATCACTTCAAACTCAGAAGTTAAAAAAAAACAAAACTCCTTGTCAGAGTCACTGTCCATTAGAGAGCAACAATGCTAAGCAGTGTGGAGCCTGTTTCTTCTAGAACTGGCGTGGTCTGATTTGCCTGCATTTTGGCTACTGCATACCAATGAACCTATCACTTCACTCAGCTCTTTGCCTGGCATTTCATCAACACATAGCCTTCCTAATTCAGGCCAGATTTCTGCCTTTAATATTTTCTCTTGTTCAATCCACAATACCTAGCAGTGTCTGACATGTTGGCTTGAATGAATAAAGAAAGGAAAGATGGTCTTATCTATCCTACTAGAACTCTGACTTCCTTGAGGGCTGGACAACAGTTTCATCTACATCAGCAAAACACCTAGCACAGTAGGCATTCAGTGAATGTTTTAAGAAGTAATAAATGGAGTGCTATAAAATCAGTGAGGGTTATTATTAACATTTTAAAGTCTCTTGCAATCCTCTGCTAAAAGGAACTTTTCATCATTTTCATCAACCTCACCTTTCTAAGACCTTTTATATTTTTTAATATAACTGAGGGTAGCCTATTTTTAGCAAGGTAGTATATTTATGTATGCCTATAAATTGGTATGGTTCTCTAAGATAGAAAATTGTATTGAAAGCTTTTCTTGCAACTCATATCCTGCAGAGATTCTAGATGGTTGTGGCACTGACTCTGCTACTTTTTTAAATAAATTAGTGGGGCACTTGGGTTCCAGGAGAATGGCTGCTTGTTAATGGGTTATGGCAGAGATGGGAACCATGAGGAGCCTCACCAGAAGACCAATGAGCTGCTGAGGCCCTGGGTCCATACCTTTCATACCTTGCTTACTGGCCCAGTATCATTGTTTGAATCTTTGGGAAAGCAGCTTGACTTGGAGGTAGGCAGACATAGTAAGTATCTGAAGCAAGTCATACCCTAATTTTCTAGACATTTTTTCTCTTACCCGCTTGTCCTGTAACTACTAGACAGGACCTCTTGGACACAAGTGACAGAAAAATTAATACAAACAGGTTTTGCAAAAGGAGAATTTGTTAGGTTATGTAAAGAAGTCCTGAGTGAGACCTGAATGAGGAACCTAAACACTGTTATCTCCACTAAATTTCTCTCTACTCCTAGCCTCTCCTGTGTTGTCTTCACTATCAGGGTCCACAAGGCGACCTGCTGAGCCTTCAGACTCATGATTTCCCAAGGTCAAGAACAGTGGAGAAGGAAGTATATCTCTTCCCAGTAGATTCTGTACAAATCCAAGGATTCACTCTGATGGGACTAGGTGAGGTCACACGTCTGCTTATTAACTAATCATTGTGGCTAAGGGAATTCTGTGAATCATCTGGCCAGGCCTAGATCTTGTGCTCCACCACTGGAGTCACTTCAGTTCCAACTCAACAAAAGGAATAGACAGTAGAATATCAGTTCCAAAAGTTGGTGGGGGTGCCATTACTTGAAGAGTTAAGAAATGCCAGCAAGGTCAAGCAATAAATGTCGAGTATATCCAGTACACTATACTTCAGCCCCACTTGAGTCAACTGCTTGCAATTTTCCAATGTGCTTCTTTCCACTTTTGAGCCATGGCTTCTACCATCCCTTCTCATATCTTGTCAAAATACCATCTGTCTTTCAAGGGACTGTCCAGTTTAAATCTTCCTTTCTTTGTCAACCCTTTCCTCAATCCTTGGTCAGTCAAATGAATTTCTCCTGCTATCTCTGTTTCTGTAGTACTTTGAATCTTGCTCTAGCATCCATTATAGTCTGTTTGGTATTGTAATGACCTGAATATTTGTGTGTTTATTTCCCTAGGTAACCAGCTTTGTGAGGTTAGGCCCTGCATCTGTTAAGAGCCTTGCATTGCCTACGGAGTACCAAGGACTCTGCCATACTTACAGTATATTCTTGCTGAATTATTGACTTGAAATTAATTTAAATAATTGATCTTTTCCCATTTCAGCATGCTCTATCAATGGTCTGTGTTCACTCCTGCAAACTGCTCTAGAGCATGTAGTTATTTTTGAAGTTTTCCCACTTTTTCTTTGACTAAAGGAAATACATTTATCCCTTTTTATATAATATCATCCTTCAGTTGCTGACTTGTCCAAACTAAGGTTGGGTTTAAGTGAGTTTCTGATTGTCTTGAGGCTGGAGAGCTTTGACCCTCCCTTCCCATCATTTACATACTTCATAGATTTTATATTAGAAACCAAATTCATTATGCGTGGTATAGCTTTAGCTATATAATCAGTCAGAATGAATAACAACCATAATAGGGTACTTTTATTGCAAATTAAATTTGACATTTTAAAATTCAGCAACAAAATCTGACTGGCATGAAAACCCATCTGCCCTTTTAGAGCATTGATGTTCAAAGTGGATACATGATAGCACACCTTCTTCGCTAGTGAAGCTGCAAAGACCAGTGGTTAATCCTACCCAAGTGAGATAATTGGGATGAAAATGGGAAAATATTTAGTTCAGTGTAATAAAACTTTACTGAGCACTTACTATAGCTCATGCTTTTTAATATGTGTGAATGATGAACAGATGAGTAAGACATGGTAAAAAGCCTTATGGTACAGGCCTATGCACAGAACCTTTAAAAATAATGTAGTAAGGCCAATAATAGAGTTCTCCAGACTTCTCTGGGAGGATACAGAAGGGGAACTTAACCCAAAGTAGGAACATGAGGTAAGAGTTTCTGAATACAGTTAATTATCTGGATATTTCCAAATAACTTCAAGTTTGCATTGTATAGAGATAGCATGTGGCTTGGAAAGGATCAAGGTCACACATGGAGATGGTTGTGGCATCCATAGATTTGCATTTCCAGTCAGTTTCAGTCTACCCTATTAAATATTACCATCCTTCTCATGCCATATATATTATTGCCTGGAGTTAAGGAGCCCCAATTACAACAGGATCTTTCTATAACATAATAGATTTAAGAGAAACTATCTTCAAAGTAAAATAACTAAGCAACTTGAAAAATATCTTTTTGTGAGCTCCACACCTTCCACACCTACATTATCACTGGGAACAATGACAATGTATTAAACTGTGTTTGTGCTAGGTGTCAAAATTTGGCAGAGTACATGCACAGAATAAAGTTTCCACCTTGCTTTTGGAGATGGCAGTTAGAATAAAATGCATATACAGACTTACATGTCACTGTGATGACTCAGTGAACAAATGTGATATAGTTTCCCAAATTTTATGGGAAGTGATAACAAGCTCCCCCTTCCAAATAAAAGGAGCTGAAGTTGATTTGAATGGCTTTCATATATTGCAGTGCTCCATAAAGGCAAGCAACCTCGATTCATCAAGATAAACATGGGTTACTGTGTATTCAAGATGATTATATATCTTCGTGGGTAATTTCCAAGTATATATGAGAAAGGTGATATTAATAATAAACCAAGCCAAAGAATTGTTTATTTTTCAGTGAAAACAAAAATATATCATTTAGAGTTGTCAGTCCAAATGTGTCGGTTTCTTTGGTAATTATTTCTCCTCTGAAGTATCCTCTGGGATTTTATTGAATTGTACCATTATTTTGTAGAACTCTTGATGCACACAGTTTCCTAGAGATGGAAACCCTTTTCAACTAATGAAACTCTATGTTTTATGATTATATATATTCGATCTAGGGAAATGAAAACATAAATATAGCTTCAAACAAAAATAATGTTCTTTTATTTGAAATTGAGAGTTTATACCAGGTTTCTATGCAATGAAACACCTTAAATGCAGTTATTCTTTTACCTAATCATCTTTCCCCATATCCCATCCATCTACTACACATTTCCACTTGGATATTTCACAAGTATAATATATTTAAATCCAACCATTACCTTACCCATAAACTTGCCCTCTTGTGTTCCCAGTTCTGTGTGTGATACCACCATTGACTCAATCACTCAGGATTAATCTTTGAGTCATCCTTAGTATTTGTTTCAGTTTTACATCCCCACCCTATTAATTACATCTCATTAATATCCCTAAATACATGACTGTTACTTTATTTTAGACATTAATAATCTCCAGGCTGGACTGTTATTTATGTCACATAGATGGTCTCTTTTTGTTAATCTTATCCTTAAAAACCCTCTTACCTACTCTCATTAAAATCTAGATCTGTATCATTCCCAATAACCCTGTATTGTCTACAGGAAAAAAATCAAAACCCCTTAGGGTGGCATTTCAGACACTTCATGATATGGCCCCAACCTCACACCAGTATCAATAAGAAGGTATATTAAAAAATAGATATGTACTTTCACAATTGCCATGAAAATTTCTGTCTTCAACTTATTATGTTTCTCCTTCATTTTAGAGACAAACTTCTTGAGAGTTGCCTGTATTTGCTATCTTTATTACCTTGTGATCTGTTTACTTCTTAAAACACTCCAATCTTCTCCTATTTCTCCACCATTAATATTTTCACAAAATGTCTTACTCTCTGATTACAAATGACCTCCATATTTGTACAATTAATGGTTTTAGTCTTCCTTTCACTAGTCAGCTCTATTACAGATGGCAGAATTGACTACCTTCTCATGAATACTCCTTTGGATCCTGAGAAACCCCCTGTTTCCTCCTACCTCTCTAACTGCTTTTAAACAATTCTCCTTTGTATAGACTCATTATCTTTTAGCTAGCCCTTAAATATTGGAGCTCCTCAGGGATGTCTCCTTGTCCCTGTTTACTTCTTGCTTTTGCATTAGGCAGTCCTATGTACTCCCTGAGTTCAAATATAAGCAAATGACTCACAATAATATATCTCTAGAACAGATCTTTCCTATGAGCTCCAAAACTATATTCAACTGTCTACTTGATATATATGCTTGAATATAAAATAGGCACTTAAAAATCAACATGTCCAAAACTGAACTTATCACTGTCTCTACCAAAGGGCTCTTCCCTTGCTTCAGTGAATGACACTAATTACATACCCAACAGTCCTAGCCAGAAACTGGGTAACATCCAGTGACTTCCTCTTTCTGACCTTTTACATACAAATAAATGCTAAGTCCTGAAAATATAAACTCCTGAATGTTTACCTAATATCTCCTGTCTGCTACATACATGTAACCACCATCCTTAGTTTCTCTTGCCTAGACCAGCACAGTGCTCTTCTAACATCTTCCTGCCTGCATCGTTTATTTCTTATATTGATTGTCTATCCTGTGGCACATTTAGTGCCTTTTTTCCTACCTTGGCTTCTGAGATACTATTCTTTTTTGGTTATCCTACCATTTTTTATTTGTCTTCTGAGGTCCTTTGCCAGCTCCCTTCAATTTCTTCATCTATTGAATGCGGCACTTCTCAGTGTTCTCTCTGAAGCCTCTATTTTTCATATTTCACTCTCTCCTTGGGTGATCCCTTCTCTTTCATGGCTTAAATAACTAGATGTTTTAACTCTTAGGGTCATATTTGCAGGCCAGTTTTCTCCCCTGAGTTATATTTCATTTTTCTTCTGGACTTCTCTGCCTCTATGTCCCACAAAACTGAGCAAATTTGATCTTCCACCTATCTTGGCTATTGATGTCATCCTGATTACAATAGTATTTTCCTTTACTCTCTGACAGGTGATTATTTTCAAAATACAGGTAGTATATTATCTTATTTCTGAAGTCCTCTTTCCCTAATGCTTTCTTTGCTCTCTGTCCAGTTTGGCTATGGCTAAATTTATTTCCATATTAGTCAGAACTTTTTTGGTTCCTAATGACAGAAAGTTAATTCTAACCAGCTGAAGCAAGCAGGAGGACTTATTTTAAGGCTCATGGAACCATGAAAATGTCACTGGTTCAAACAGCCTCAAGGAACTGAGCAATGAACTCCAATATCACCCACATTCCCTGTCTCTCATCTCTACTTCGCTTTGTGTTGGTTTTATTCACTCAACCTAATTTTCTATTCACTGTAGAAAACATCCACCAGAAGTTCTTATGCTTCACATTTCTGCATCATACCTGGAAGGGAACTGCATCTTTTTTCCTCTGCTGCATTTTGAAAAAAGATCCAAGTTAGAATTCTGCTTGGCTTTGCTTCAATCATGTTTCTAACACTGGATCAATGACATGTAGCTGTGGAGTCAGGGTATTAAGATATGCCCCACTTTGATCAGCTGCACAAAGCCAATTAAGCATGATTGAGGAAAAGGAATATGAAAACAGAAGATTTCACTAAACCTCCTGGTTGAAATGGATGTGCATGGGATTTAGGAGAGAATTTTACACATAAAGGGTATGGATCCCAGCATACAAAATAGCTTTCTAACTAATCTTTTTATCTAGTTCTTGAAGGTTACTTGAGCAGGGGGGTGGTGCGGGGAGGACAGGGGCCACGTGCATGTGTGCACATGTAAAAGAGTGGAGGGGAGAAAGGGGAGAATGTTGTGAGTGTAGTAATTTAATGAAATGCATGTAGGTGCTTTTTCTTGTCTTTATATTTTTCTTTTTCTTAAATTTTGTAGCAAGTATCTGTTTTCTAAAAGTTTCAAGTGATTTTATTTTTCCTCATGGAGAAAAGGCTTAGTACTGAGGAAACTCCTTTTGTTCTGGAAAATTTAAAACAACAGACCCTTAATTGTGTACCCATTACTGTTCTCTGGGGAGGTATAAAAGATCAATTAAGCTGAGCAGGTGCTTGGGTGATGAAGTCATATAACTCTCCTCTTTATCTATGTGCTTGAAAACTGCTAGGCTAGGGTTAGGTAAATTTGTATAGAATGGAAATTCAACAAAGTCTCAGTCTCATTCATGATCTCAGTATCTTTCACTGAGTGCATATCTGCTATTCTGATCTAATATCTTTCCCTTGCCTTCACAGTCTTATAATCCAAGCAAATGGAGGAGACAGATAATGATTGAATAGAGGTTTATTTAAATACCTGAAGTAGTATTTCCCCCTTATTTTTTCAAGGTCTCTATGTGTGCTTAGGCATGCCTTCAATTTTCAGGCAGGCAGTTGAAGAGTGCCTTAGCTTTCACATTCTACTTGTTTAGAACCCAGAGATCAGTCTGAGGTGAAATCTTTTGGTGTTTTCAGGTATTCAGGGCACTCACTACCTTGCACATGTCCATTGTTCTAGATTTTCAGAAAAATATGTAGTTTTTCAAAGTCCTCTATGGAAATCTTCTTCGAGTATTTGTCTTAACTTTTGGCCAAACTCTTGTTTGGCCAACTCATATCACTACCTTATAGAGCTGAAGTATTAAACAGTTGCTGCTGGTTGGTTTTGACAAACACCTTGGGGATAGGATTTTCAGCATGACAGAATTCTGAATCAGATCAAATAAAGACAAACACTGCAAGTAGGCCTTTTCTAGAGTGCTGCCAAACAGGTCAAATACTACCCATTTTTTGAGGATTGAGTGATATAGGGACTTTCAAATACATTCTGCCCCTACAGTGCTGCTAGGTTCATGATTTTTAGAACTGATGGGGTTGTGAGGCTATTAGTCTTCAAGTCTTTCGTGGAGCTTGGGAGAAGGGGTGGGAATAGGACAATTAAAGCACCATAAAGCTCACTGTTCTTACTGAGATTCATCCATTTTTATTTTGTAAACTCTTTGGATTGTTCTAAGCCTTTTGTTAATTCCTATAACTCTGAAAGAGTCGATTTGACCGTTTTTGCTAGCATTTCCCTTGCTTACCTGGAATAATAGATATTTGAAATTCCTTACTCTGCCATTCCGGAAGTGGTTATATTTTAGATGCCATTCCAAAATAGAAGTTCTCCTGGTATTTTACATGTGACTGATCCTTCATAAAGGAGGCTTCTTCTTTGATGTCACTAAGCTGGAACATTATACCTTCGTTTTATGTTTATTATCCAGGTTCATTTACTTCAGATTGGCATGGAAATTTGGTGGCATGTTGGGGAAGATGCACTGCCCTTCCAGGCTCTCATTCTTTCTTATCTGCAAGCTGTGGGAAGTGGAGTAGGTGATCTTGAAGGTGTCTTTTAACTTCAATGTTGCTGACTTTTTGCTTCTGAAGCTTAATCTACCCTGCAGAGCACTTAGGCTTGCCAAAGTCAGGCCTAGGGGCCTGATTTTGACAAAAAGCAGAAAGCTCTTGGAAAAGGAAAGTGACATAGCAGTGGGTGGATGCCATGATGAAGTTCTATATTTATAAGTAAGATACTCTATGCTCCCTACAAAGGCATGACTTTTAGTAATGCCACTAATGACATATCCACTCCATCCATTAAGAATGGAATAACTTCAGATGCTCACTTTTTGCCTTTAAAATCAGTGATACAGTTCTTATGGCTGACAGCCATACAGGGACAGGCAGTTCCTCTGATGAGTGGCTCCAGTGGATTTCAATGAAGCACGGACATCCCCAGGAGATTTACTAACCCAGCAAATCTGGCTCTGACAAAGTGGGTTAAATCCTGTCAAGTGAGAAAATAGTATTTGACTACCCTGTAGTACTCTATTGGAGGGCCTGGGCTGAGGATGGCCTGGCAAATGTGCTAGTTTTTCTCACCCTCAAGTAGCCTTAGCAGACTTCTAGGGAAATGGTTTCACACTTGCCAAAATAAGCTAATTTTCTCCCAAAGGATATAGTTTTCATGTAAGAAATCCTTCTTAACCTGGAGTGATCCAAAGGTTCATAGGGAAGAGGGCAGCTGTCATGTTCAGATATGCTGTAGCTGGCACCAAGAAGAAAGTTTATCTACCAGTTAGTTCGGGGAATTCCTGTTTATTGGAAGCCAATGATTTGATAAGCTTAAGAACTAACTGAATCCCCAAACCAGTGAAAATATCCTTCAGGAACAAAGATTGCCACATGGAACAAGATGAAGTCCCTGGCTTATGGATCCTGCTTTACCGAAAGGAAGACTCACAATGAATATATAAACAAATAGGTGTATATCAGTGCTGGGGACTGAGGAAACAATGGTTGGCCCTGAATTCATAGCTTCACCAATTGTATCCTATCCCATGCATGCACACACACAGATAGGATCATGCTAGAACCTGGAGAAGAGATGTGGACTTGTGAAATGAGTTTTAGAGCTATCAGGAGCCACTGGGTTCAAGAACGCATCGGAGGAGAGGAAATCAAAATAATGATGATAAGCAGTTTTGTTGAAGAATTTATGAGGAAGTAGAGAAAAAAGGGGCAGGAACTGGAAGGATACAACTAGAAAATTATGAAAAAGATTAATTAGAATGTTTAGGTCTATATCTTAAACAGTTTAAGTAATTAATAGAGCTTTATAATAGTGCAGGAAGAACAACGGAATAAAGGAACAAGAAATAGACCCAAATACCGGTGGGGCATATTGTAAATTGGGCATTTCACGTCTGTGGAAAAAGATGATTTTTTTTAAAAATGAGTGTTGTTAGTGGGACAATTGCCTAACTAACTAGGAAAATATTGTCTAAAATTTTTTTAAACGGCAAGAAAAAACAAGTATCTGACAAAAACACAACTTTCAAAATAATCTTTGTGTGGGTACAACTGTTCTCAGAATTACATCTTTCTTCGAGAAATTTTTTAACATGAGATTCCCTAAAAGTGCCACTTCCACCAATTGTGGACACCAACATTAAAACTACATATCATGTTAAAAAGAAAAAGATAAAGAAAACCTAAAAGATGTTAAAAGTCAATTATGTTATAAAATTTTCAAACTTATGCTCACAAAAAATTTCAAAAGGAAAACATCAAACTGTAAAAAATTGACAAATGACAAAGTGCTATATTTTTTTATGTACAAAGTGACTTTACATATTAATAATAAAAAAGCACAATAGGAAAATGGGCCTTAAATTTGAATAAATAGATCACAGAAAAAAACATACAAATAAACAATAAACATGAAAGTATATGATTAATCTCCATCATGACTGAGTGACTGTGAATTCAAATAACTATGAAATAACATTTGTCACCTATAAAATTGGAAAATATTTAAAAATAGGTGAGGATAGGCAGAAATGGGGACTCTTGAGTACTTTCTGTGGTAAATCAGTCCAGCATTATCAACATGTTAAATTCATATATTGTTAGACCCAGAAATTCTACTTTTAGGAATTTATCTTAAATATGTATATTTTAAATACTATATCTCTATATTCTCACACACACATATGCACATATATGTTCACACACATATTTTCATGAATCACAAAGGTATTTGAAAGTATTTGTATAAGAATATTCACTGGGATATATACAAACAAAAAGAAAAAAACCCTATGAAGAACTTAAATATCCATTAGTAGGAGAGCAATTAAATAGTGTTCAAACCAAAAGATGAAATATTATTTTTCCTTTGAAAAGAAGGCAGTAATTCTGTTTACACTGATATGGAGTGATGCCTAGCTCTATTATAGTATGTATGGGCTGTATGTGTGTGTGTACGTGCACACAAGTGCATGCATATGGTTACAACAGGATAAAAGTTTACTATCTTTTGCGTGTTCTCAGCATTTACTCTCCTGCTGAATGAATGAAATCCAGGTTCTGCCCCTAGACCTTCTTACTTTCCCTGGATCTGTGAGAAATGATCTACCGAGTTAGGGGATGTTTCCGGCTTTTGTGATTTAAATTCAAGAATGAAAAGAGAGAGACCTTGGAGAGGCTGGAGAGGCTATAGGAGAAGGAAGGGGTTTAAGTGCTATTGATTAAGCCAACACTGAAGTACTGGGGTGGAGTGGCAATAAGGCAGGAAAATTTAAGGACTGCTGAGCTTTGCTATCTTTTCAGGGTTTTCTGAGGGCATAGTCATGGAAATAGCTTTAAAATACGAGGACAAAAAAATGGATACGAGAAAGAAAGAAAAAGGATTTGAAAAAGTATTTCTGGAGACTCTTCAGCATAGTGTTTAAGACATACAAATGAAACGCTTGTTTTCATTAAATCCATTTTTTACTGCAAATCTATGTTCCTCTGACAGTAACACCTTTTTGGGATGGAAGCATCAGAACACAGGGGATAAGAAACATGGTTTGACATGTGTGTTTATATATATACAAACTTTAATTATAAACGTAGCTATAAATCTAAATAAATGTATGTATCTTCCTACCTTAATCTATATATGTATTATGTATGTATCTATCTAGCCATCCATTTATTTATTTACTATGAAGCAGGGACTATTCTGCAAGCCTTTTACATGGATTAACTCAACTGACGGTCACAACATCTCTATGAGATAGTTAAATTTTCCCATTGTCCAGGCAAGAAAACTGAGGTATAAAGTGGTTGATATTACTCTCTTAATATGCTACAGGAAGGTCTACCCAATATTTTACTTAAACTTTTGGAGTCAATAATACACAATGAGATTGTTCTGTAGTTTTCATGGTGTTATGTTTATTAAATCTTGCTATCTGTGTAATGCTGACTTTATTTAAAAAAATGGAAGCTTGAATTATTTTTTCTATATTCTCTATTTAATTAAATAGCATTGGAACTATCTGCTTAGTCTCGGTTTTCCAAAACTCATCTGTGAAATTATATGGGTGGGAAATGATGGGGAAGATTTGCACTTTATAATATTTTCAGCCTCGTCTATGGCTTCTAGTTAGTAGATTGCTTGGGTATTATTTATAATCATGAATCAATTTTGGTAATTTAAATTTTTCTAGAAAGTCATTTAATCCAGATTTTTAAGTTTATTTGCATAAAATAAGTGCAAATTATTCTGTTATTTTTTTAAATAATTTATTTTGGTATCATTAATCTACAATTACATGTGCAATATTATGGTTATTAAACTACTCCCTTCATCAGGTCCCCCACACCAACCCCATTACAGTCACTGTCCATCAGCGTAGTGAGATGCTATAGAGTCACTACTTGTCTTCTCTGAGTTGTACAGCCCTCCTAATGCCCCCCCAACATTACGTCTCCTAATCATAATGCCCCTTTTTCCCTCTTATCCCTCCCTTCCCACCCATCTTCCCCAGTCCCTTTCCCTTTTGTAAATATTAGTCCATTCTTGGGTTCTGTGAGTCTGCTGCTGTTTTGTTCCTTCAGTTTTTTTCTTTGTTCTTATGCTCCACATATGAGTGAAATCATTTGATACTTGTCTTTTTCAGCGTGGCTTATTTCACTGAGCATAATACCCTCTAGCTCCATCCATGTTGTTGCAAATGGTAAGATTTGTTTTCTTCTTATGGCTGAATAATATTCCATTGTGTATATGTACCACATCTTCTTTATCCACTCATCTACTGATGGACACTTAGGTTGCTTCCATTTCTTGGCTATTGTAAATAGTGTTGCGATAAACATAGGGGTGCATCTGTCTTTTTCAAATTGGGCTGCTGCATTCTTAGGGTAAATTCCTAGGAGTGGAATTCCTGGGTCAAATGGTATTTCTATTTTAAGTTTTTTGAGGAACCTCCATACTGCTTTCCACAATGGTTGAACTAATTTGCATTCCCACCAGCAGTGTAGGAGGGTTCCCTTTTCTTCACATCCTCGCCAACATTTGTTGTTGTTTGTGTTTTAGATGTTGGATTATTCTATTATTTTTAAAATACTATGTGTATCTAGAATATTTTCCCCATGTAACTTACAGTTTTCTATATTTGTGATTTCTCAATTTTTTTTTGCTGATAGCTAGTGCTTTCTATATCTTGATTTTCTTCACAAAACAAATGCTCTGAAGTATCTAACTGCTCTGCCGTTTTTCAGTTCTAAATCATTAATATCTGATTTCCCATTATTAATCATTTATTTCTACTTACCTTTGGTTGACTTTTTCTTTTAGTTTTGAATTTATTTTGGTTTACTTATTTTCATTTTTTCACCAGTGTAACTTCTGACATAGCTTTGGTTAAATCCTGTAATTATGTGTGTTCATTATCTGTTCTTTCCAGATGTTCTGCAGTTTTAAGCTTAGTTTCCTATATTACACAAGAAGTATAATAGCAAAGAATTTGTGTGTTTAATTGCTTGTAATTTTCATATCAATATTTTCAGTCTGTTTGTTTTCATTTTTGTTATAACCTTCTAGTCTTATAGCTCTGTGCCTGGATAATCTGACCTCCACATTTTCTACTTTGGGAACTTAGTCAAGGTTTTATTCATACCTTAATATGGGGTATGTGGGTGCTTAAAAGAGAGCTAGTCTCTAATTACATAGTACATTGTTGGTTATATCTGTAAATGTAACCTTACTAACTAAAATATTCTCTATGTTCTTATTTGTTTTCTGCCTACTTCATTTGTCACAAACTAAAACACATGAGTTAAAGTCTCTGTAACTATTATATCCATTCCTCTGTATATTATTCTTGAGAGTTTGGTCTATGAAGTTTGATGCTGTGTTATTTGTGCATGAAATTCTAAGACAAGAAAGCCCTTCATCATGGAGTATACCCATTTTCCATATAAAGTATCTCTTTTAAAAAGCTCATTAAATTTTTTCTCTTGAATTTTTCATTGATATTAATGACATAGTATTTGTTTTTTCTTTATTTTTGCTTTATATATGTATATCTCCACTTGCTATATATATCTCCATTTTTAAAATTATCTGATTTAATTTGCTTTCCTTGTATTTGGGAAGGGTAGAGTTTTATTTTTTGACCCAATTGAAGAATATTTTACTTATAATTGGTACAGCCAATATATTCTTGCTTTTGTCATTTTCTTTTGTGTTGTCTTTTGGTTTTAATATTGTTTTGTGACTATGTGATCTTTGTTTATTTTGCTACTTTGTGCACTTTTGATAACACACTTTTTATTTTTATTGTGGTATTTACCTTTTTATTTTTAATAGAATATTGTATTATACTTGTATTTATTGAGTTGACGACTTTAGACAGCAGATCAACTCTTCCATAAAAGTTGAAAATGTTAGCACATTTCTCCCCTCGTCTTCCCCCACTACTTTTCTAATTTCTGCTATTTTACCATTATTTTTAAACTACCAAAATTTTTAGCATTTATCATTGCAAATGTTTTATCATATTTTCCATTATTGTTTATCCTCTATTAAATATTTAAATAGACTAAATTGTCAATGTCCTTCATAACTATACTTTTTTTTACTGAATTACTTATCTTTTTATTAATTTCTTAATTGGCTTGTTATTTTCACTGGTACTAGTCTTGAGTTCCATTTACATTTGGGAATATTTTTCAAACCCATTTTTACTTTGATGATAGTTTTCAAATTATAAAATGATGAGGTTATATTTCTTTTCCCAAAGAAGTTTGTACACTTTGTTCCAATGGCTTCTTGTATTAAATGTTCCTGTGGAAAACTAATTCTACCCGTTAATGTAAGTGATTTTCTTTTTTTTTCCTGCACAGATACCAATGGGATTATTTATAATTTGCATTGAGTGACTTCCCCAGGATATGTTGTGTGGTTGATTAATTCTATGGTTTCCCTAGAGCACTGTGTGTCATTTTAGCATTCCAGTTTGTTTTCCTTTATAACCAATTACATGAATGCTGAATCTTCCCTGTTATCCTACCTATCATGTGCTCTCTTCTTGCTTCTCAGTGTGTGTCTGTAAGTATTTCTGCATGTTTTTGTGTGTGTGCAATAATTTCTCAAGCCTGGCCTCAATGTCTTTTCTAATGTCTTTTCTACACCTTGTAGTTTTTCCTATGCTCTTCACTGGTGTGGTAAGTTTGCTGTTGTATTAGCTATACCTCTTCAGATCTTGTAACTCACTTTTTGTAACCTTTCTTTTTCTTTAATGAAAAGGGCCCATATTTTAAATTGTTCTTTTATTTCTCTGCATAGTCAATTACTTACCTAATAAATATTTGTTGAGAGCCTAGGATATGCCAGGTACTGTCTTAGGTGTTGGACATACAGTAGTATGTAAACAGAAAAAATTATCTGCCTTCATACAGCTTATATGCCAATGGGAAGAGTCAGACAATACACAGGATACCATGTAAAACATACATAAGTAAACACAGTAAAGCAAAGGTGAGACATGTACAACAGGTCAAGTGGTATGTGGAGGCGAGAGAAGCTTTTTAACAGGGAAGTGTTCCTTCCTTTGTTGTGTGTTCTTTATTGTCTTTGATCAGGATTTGTTCCTTTGGGAGATGGTATCTATCCATAAGTGCAGTGATCCTTTCTCTTTGTTACTCCTCGTATATTGGTGTCAGTTCTACTTGAGCTTCTGACTAAAGTCAGGGTGGGGAGAACAGAGGAGAGTGGTGAGGGGTAGCAGGTGTCTTTAATTTGGGAATGTGCTCACAGAAGACCTAGTTATAAATGTTTCTCCTCTGCCAGGGATATATTTCTCCCTTTTTATTTGTTTGTTTGTTATTTGTCTCTTTGATATAAGCAAACCAACCAGACTGATTATCGTTGGGGCTTTCCCTGTATCTCATTGATTTTTATTTGGAGATTTATTTATTTATTTATTTTTAACCTTGGCCAACAGTTACAAGTCTGATTTGATCTTCCACCAAGTTCTCCAACCTGTTTACCTCCAGGACTTTTCTATACATTTGACAACAGGATGCCAAAAAATAAGGCAAGAGGAGACTTCCGGGAAGATGGTGGCATGAGCAGGGCGGCGGAAATCTCCTCCTAAAATCATATATATTTATGAAAATACAACAAATACAACTATTCCTAAAAGAGAGAACAGAAGATATAGGACAGCACCCAGCCTGCATCTACACCTGAGAGGACATGGCACCCCGCGAGGTGGGTAACATACAGAGCCACGACCCAGCGGGAACCAAGCACTCCCCCACCCCAGCGCACTGGTGGGAGGAGAGGATTCAGAGCGGGGAGGGAGTGGAAGTACACCCCACGAAATAACCAGCCCTGGTGATCTGCACCGGGAGTGCTGACACACATTGTGCAGTGTATCGGAGACTGGAGAGACAGAGGGTGCAGGATCGGAGCTGGGGAACACACACGGGTTCTCACAGCCGGCTCCCTGGGACAAAAGAAAAGCGCATGCTTTTTTAGCGGTCTTAAAGGGACAGGGCCCAACAGAGGAGCAGGATTGTCCCAGCACACTCAGCCCAGCAAGCTGGGAGTCCTGGGGAATTTTGGACCCTTGGATGGTGACTGGGAAAAAGTAGCCGCACTGACACTTCCCACAGAGATCAGCAGCCTCCCATTCATTCCTGCCCTGGCCAGAGCTACAAAGGTCACTGCTGAGCGGCGCAGCTGCAGCTGCGGAATAGAGGAGCAACAGCGCCATCTACAGCATCCTCACAGAATCTACTCCCGGTAGGCGTTTTTTTTCTCTCTCTTTTCTTTCTTTCTTTTTTTTCTTTTATTCTTTTTTTTCTTATTAAGAGTCCTAAAGAGCCCAGCTGACATACATGGCACCTACCAGTGACCACTTCTATTGCCATGGAAAGACAGAGGAATATGGTAAAAACAAAACTTACCCAGACGCAGACAACACCACAGAGGGAGGCTCATGGGATGGAAATGCACAGTCTTCCTGAAAAAAAATTCAGAATAAAAGTCATAACCATACTGATGGTTCAACACAGAAATATGCAAGAGCTGAGGGAAAAAGTGAGGGAAGTGAGGAAAGACAATGCAGAAATGAGACAAGTGATCGAAGGACTTAGCAGCAGACTGGACAAGATGCAAGAGACTGTTAATGGAATAGAAATCAAAGAACAGGAATACAGAGAAGCTAAGGCAGAGAGAGATAAAACGATCTCTATGAATGAAAGAATATTAAGAGAACTATGTGACCAATCCAAATGGAACAATATTCACATTATAGGAGTACCAGAGGAAGAAGAGAGAGGAAAAGGGATAGAAAGTGTCTTTGAAGAAATAATTGCTGAAAACTTCCCCAAGTTGGGGAAGGAAATAGTCTCTCAGGCCATGGAAGCACACAGATCTCCCAACACAAGGGACCCAAGGAAGACAACACCAAGACACATAATAATTAAAATGGCAAAGATCAAAGATAAGGACAGAGTATTAAAGGCAGCTAGAGAGAGAAAAAAGATCACCTACAAAGGAAAACCCATCAGACTATCATCAGACTTCTCAACAGAAACCTTACAGGCCAGAAGAGAATGGCATGATATATTTAACGTAATGAAACAGAAGGGCCTCAAAACAAGAATATTGTATCCTGCACGATTATCATTTAAATATGACGGAGGGATTAAACAATTTCCAGGCAAGCAAAAGCGGAGAGATTTTGCCTCCTATAAACCACCTCTACAGGACATCTTAAAGGAACTGCTCTACAGGGAAGCATCCTAAGGCTAAAAAGACGTCACCAGAGAAAATAAAATCATAGCAAAGAAAGCAGACCACCCAAATACTAACTAAAGGCAAAGAATAAAACACCTAGTTTATAAAGAATGGAGGAGGAAGAATAAGAAGGGACAGAAATAAAGAAACATCAGACTGTGTTTACAATAACTTAACAAGAAAGTTAAGTTAGATTGTTAGATAGTAAAGAAGCAACCCTTGAACCTTTGGTAACCACGAATCTAAAGCCAGCAATGGCAATAAGTACATATCTATCGATAATCACCCTAAATGTAAATGGACTGAATGCACCAATCAAAAGACACAGAGTAACAGAATGGATAAAAAAGCAAGACCCATCTATACGCTGCCTACAAGAAACTCACCTCAAACCCAAAGATATACACAGACTAAAAGTGAAGGGATGGAAAAAGATATTTCATGCAAACAACAAAGAGAAAAAAGCAGGTGTTGCAGTACTTGTATCAGACAAAATAGACTTCAAAACGAAGAAAGTAGCAAGAAATAAAGAAGGACCTTACATAATGATAAACGGGTCAGTCCAACAAAAAGATATAACCATTATAAATATATATGCACTGAACACAGGAGCACTGGCATATGTGAAACAAATACTAACAGAATTAAAGGAGGAAATATAAAGCAATGCAGTCATTTTAGGAGACTTCAACACACCACTCACTCCAAAGGACAAATCAACCAGACAGAAAATAAGTAAAGACACAGAGGCAGTGAACAACACACTAGAACAGATGAACCTAACAGACATCTACAGAACTCTACACCCAAAAGCAACAGGATACACATTCTTCTCAAGTGCACATGGAACATTTTCCAGAATAGACCACATACTAGGCCACAAAAAGAACCTCAGTAAATTCAAAAATATTGAAATTCTACCAACCAACTTCTCAGATCACAAAGGTATAAAACTAGAAATAAAGTTTAGAAAGAAAACAAAAAGTTTCATAAATACATGGAGACTTAACAACATTCTCCTAGATAATCAATTGGTCAATGACCAAATTAAAACAGAGATCAAAGAATATTTGTAGACCAATGACAACAATAACAAAAAGCCACAACTTCTGTGGGACGCAGCAAACGCAGTTCTAAGAGGAAAGTATATTGCAATCCAGGCCTATTTAAAGGAGGAAGAACAATCCCAAATGAATAGTCTAAAGACACAATTACTGAAATTGGAAAAAGAAGAACAAATGAGGCCCAAAGTCACCAGACGGAGGGACATAATAAAGATTAGAGAAGAAATAAATAAAATTGAGAAGAATAAAACAATAGAAAAAATCAATCAAACCAAGAGTTGGTTCTTTTAAAAATAAACAAAATAGATAAACCTCTAGCCAGATTTATTAAGAGAAAAAGAGAATCTGCACACATAAACAGAATCAGAAATGAGAAAGGAAAAATCACGACGGACCCCACAGAAATACAAAGAATTACAAGAGAATACTATGAGAATCTATATGCTAACAAGCTGGAACACCCAAAAGAAATGGACAACTTCTTAGAAAAATACAACCTTCCAAGACTGGCCAAACAAGAAACAGAAAAACTAAACAGACCAATCACCAGCAACGATATTGAATCGATAATCAAAAAATTACCCAGGAACAAAACCCCTGGGCCAGATGGATTCACCTCTGAATTCTACCAGACATATAGAGAAGAAATAACACCGATACTCCTTAAAGTTTTCCAAAAAATAGAAGAGGAGGGAATACTTCCAAACTCGTTCTATGAAGCCAGCATCATTCTAATACCAAAACCTGGCAAAGACCTCACCAAAAAAGAAAATTACAGACCAATATCCCTGATGAACGTAGATGCAAAAATACTCAACAAAATATTAGCAAACCGAATTCAAAAATACATCAAGAGGATCATACAGCATGATCAAGTGGGATTTATCTCAGGAATGCAAGGATGGTACAACATTTGAAAATCCATCAACGTCATCCACCACATCAACAGAAAGAAGAACAAAAACCACATAATCATCTCCATACATGCCGAAAAAGCATTTGACAAAATTCAGCATCCATTCATGATAAAAACTCTGAACAAAATGGGTATAGAGGGCAAGTACCTCAACATCATAAAGGCCATATATGACAAACCCACAGCTAACATCATACTTAACAGCGAAAAGCTAAAAGCTTTTCATCTGAGATCGGGAACAAGACAGGGATGCCCACTCTCTCCACTGTTATTCAACATAGTACTGGAGGTCCTAGCCATAGCAATCAGACAAAACAAAGAAATACAAGGCATCCAGATTGGTAAAGAAGAAGTCAAATTGTCACTATTT
>JAVSCE010008208.1:0-79459 GCA_032199065.1 Smutsia gigantea | reverse complement strand
TAATGATGAACTAACAGAAAGAGAAATCAGAAAAACAATTCCATTCACAATTGCATCAAAAAGAATAAAATACCTAGGAATAAACCTAACGAAGGAAGTGAACGACCTGTACTCTGAAAACTACAAGACACTCCTAAGAGAAATTAAAGAGGACACTAACAAATGGAAATGTATCCCATGCTCTTGGCTAGGAAGAATCAATATTGTCAAAATGGCTATACTACCTAAAGCAATCTACAGATTCAATGCAATCCCTATCAAAATAACAACAGCTTTCTTCAATGAACTGGAACAAATAATTCTAAAATTCATATGGAACCACAAAAGACCCCGAATAGCCAAATCAATCCTGAGAAGGAGGAATAAAACAGGAGGAATTACACTCCCTGACTTCAAGCTCTACTACAAAGCCACAGTAATCAAGACAATTTGGTATTGGCACAAAACAGACCCACAGACCAGTGGAACAGAATAGAAAATCCAAACATTAACCCAAACATATACAGTCAATTAATATTTGATAAAGGAGCCTTGATATACAATGGGGAGATGACAGCCTCTTCAGCAGCTGGTGTTGGAAAAACTGGACAGCTACATGTAAGAGAATGAAACTGGACTACTGTCTAGCCCCATACACAAAGGTAAACTCAAGGTGGATCAAAGACTTGAATGTAAGTCATGAAACCATAAAACTCTTAGAAAAAACATAGGCAAAAATCTCTGGGACATAAACATGAGCAACTTCTTCATGAACATATCTCCCCGGGCAAGGGAAACAAAAGCAAAATGAACAAGTGGGACTATATCAAGCTGAAAAGCTTCTGTACAGCAAAGGACACCATCAGTAGAACAAAAAGACATCCTACAGTATGGGAGAATATATTCATAAAAAACGATCTGATAAAGGGTTGACATTCAAAATATATAAAGAACTCATGCACCTTAACAAACAGAAAGCAAATAATCCAATTAAGAAATGGGCAGAGGACATGAATAGACACTTCTCCAAAAAAGAAATTCAGATGGGCAACAGGCACATGAAAAGATGCTCCACATTGCTAATCATCAGAGAAATGCAGATTAAAACCACAATGAGATATCACCTCACACCAGTGAGCATGGCCAACATCCAAAACACAAACAACAGCAAATGTTGGCAAGGATGTGGAGAAAAGGGAACCCTCCTACACTGCTGGTGGGACTGCAAATTAGTTCAACCATTGTGGAAAGCAGTATGGAGGTTCCTCAAAAAACTCAAAATAGAAATACCATTTGACCCAGGTATTCCACTCCTAGGAATTTACCCTAAGAATGCAGCAGCCCATTTTGAGAAGGACAGATGCACCCCTATGTTTATTGCAGCACTATTTACAATAGCCAAGAAATGGAAGCAACCTAAGTGTCCATCAGTAGATGAATGGATAAAGAAGATGTGGTATGTATACACAATGGAATATTCAGCCATAAGAAGAAAACAAATCCTACCATTTGCAACAGCATGGATGGAGCTAGAGGGTATTATGCTCAGTGAAATAAGCCAAGCCGAAAAGACAAGTATCAAATGATTTCACTCATATGTGGAGTATAAGAACAAAGAAAAAATACTGAAGGAACAAAACAGCAGCAGACTCACAGAACCCAAGAACGGACTAATAGTTACCAAAGGGAAAGGACTGGGGAAAATGGGCGGGAAGGGAGGGATAAGAGGGAAAAAGGGGCATTACAATTAGCAGATGTAATGTTGGGGGGGCACAGGGAGGGCAGTACAACTCAGAGAAGACAAGTAGTGATTCTATAGCATCTCACTACGCTGATGGACAGTGACTGTAATGGGGTTGGTGGGGGGGGACCTGATGAAGGGGTAGTTTAATAACCATAATATTGCACATGTAATTGTAGATTAATGATAATAAAATAAATTTTTTTAAAAAAGCAAATAAAACCAACAATTACAATAACATATGCAATATACAATCTGCTTTTATAAGAAAAAGAGTCTCCTAATGTTTTTATAATATCATAGTTATATAGGAATCACCAAGGATGACAATTACCAACTTCAAGCCATTAAATTTTTTTCAGGTCTTTTGATGACAAATAATTACAAAAGACTGATGTCACCTCATCTATCACTTTGAGGAAGTCTACAACAGTAGCATTTAATAAGGTAGATGTTTCTTAAATCTTAGATTTCTCCCTGAGTTCCTAACATTGCTCATAGGCATTTAAAGTTTTTTCTTTTGTTATTAGTCTTAGAAAATATTGGTTCATTAGAACATGATTTTAAGAGATGGAGTTGTCAGAACTGGAATATTTCATATTATCTCAAGCTAAAGTTAATTTCAAAACCATAAAAGAGGAAAAGGTACCCATAGGCATGCTACCTTAATAAAATATTTTTACAATATCCATTCTAGGGCTTTTTTAAAAAAGATGAATGAGAAACAAAATACCCTGGGAATGTAAAACAAGCCCACTGAGGCAAGAAGAAGTTATAAAACATAACTTCAAATTGGTAAAACATATTAAATTGATTAAAGTAATAGCTATAAATGTCCTCCAAGGAATCACATACTCAGAAAACATGGAGAATGGGAAGGATAGAAACAGAAAAACTGGCTGGTTTTTGAAGTATACTATTAAAAACTAAAATTTTACCTTGCTAAATTATTTTTAAAACCACATACCCCCTAAATTAGAATTGTGGTCTGCTGAAGATGGATGCTTTCCCAGAACTGAGTATATGTTTAACCCTGGGAATGATGTGGCAAAGTCAACCACCCTCAGCAATCTGGGACACAAAGCAAAGCAAGGGAAAAGGGCAGCCACACAGAGGTGGGCTCTTTGTTTTTGTTTTGTTTTCATCCTACCATAATCAAGCCCCATTAGTTTTAAGTATCATCTGTGGGTTCTTCCAGAGTTCAGGACCTCAGAAATGAATAACCACGTGGCTGCTTCTGGATCTGGTGTGGCCAGTATGATTTATGCGGGCCTGGGTCTGAAATGTTCCTAATAGTATTTTCAAGAGTTAGACAGAAATTGCACAAAGCTAAAGAACACACAAGAGGAAGCAAATAGTGTATCTTACTTGCTCCAACATCCTCCTGGGGTAGGGGATTGGGAGACTTCCTAAGCTTTGCATGATATTTCTGACCAGTTCTAGAGAATAAAATTCCTACAAAAGCTACATTAGACTTGGGTTCACCCCCACAAGACTGAACATAAAGATCACAGCATATGCTGAGCTGCAAACAGTCATTAATCATTAACTGGCCAAGGGCAGCAGATTACAGGTGATAATGCACAGAACACCCACAGGTCCACACTCCTCAGCAGGAGACTTCCCGAGTACAGCCTCCCCGACGGTTCTTCTCTGCCCCCACCACCTCACCATTTCTCTCCCACCGCCTGGCAGCCCAAACTCCTATCTCACATCAATGGTTTAGTAATTCCTTCTTTTTCAAATAAGGGGGTTTTATGTTTCCTAATGCTGAAAGTCCAGTCAGTTTCACATTTCACAGATCAAAGGAAAGAAATACCCAGGAAGTCAATTTAATTTTTTTACAGAGCCTTTACTGATACTTCTCCTTGAGATTCCAGGACTCCCCCTGCAGTAGAGTGGCTAGGTCATGGTGGGTCTAAAGCCCAGTATAATGCTATGTTCCACAGAAGAGAGGCAGGTGCCTTCCTAATAGAATCGTGGATCAAATAATATATAAGAGCCTTAAAAAGTATATACACAGTACATGTACATACTTCATACACACACATACTTCATCCACAAAGAAAGACCAAAGGTATATAGTTGTTCATTGGTTTTCACCTGCTCAGAGGTGTAAACTGGTCCCTGGTGATCTAGCTCCCTCTGCCACAGCACCTCTCCAGTCGTCTCTCTCTTGCTCTCTCGCTCTCCACTCCATTTCTGGAAAGATCCAGCACGATCCAGTACATCTGCTAGTACTAAATTCCATGCTCTGTCTGGACACCCAGTTTTTGGCAAATATTTCCTTTCCCTACTCTGGACCTGGCTACCTCTTGCTCACCAACAAGGTCCCACTTTGGATGTGGCTTCCTCAAAGAAGCCCTCCATGCAATGTATGGCCATTCAAAGCTGAGTCAAATACTTCTCTCCTGCACTCCTAGGATGCTCTATAAAGTTAAATGCCTATGGAGTTGTCTGTGTACTCCACTGAGGGGCAGGTGCCAAAGACAAAGGGCCCTGTCTTGTACACTGCACCTGTAAGGGACATTACAAATAATAGGTACTCAGTAAATACCTGATGACTTAAATATTTAAAGCTGAGTGGTTTGTCTCTAGTTGCACCAATTTTCCTCCTGACAAATGGCTTCCACCTATGGGCTATAACACATTATTTATATATGACTTCATGGCATTCTGAATTATTTCAGATAAATCTTATGCTGTATGATGGCAAATATCAGCAACAAGGAATTCTTCCAAAGTTTTCTACCTAAATGGGTAGCAAACTATGGAATAATGCAGAACTCAGGTAGAAAGCTATTTACTCTCACCTCCCAAAAAAGTGGAATAGAGGGAATTTTAGCTGAACACTCTTCTCTATAGAAGCCACTAGTGCATAGTCATTCAGTAAATGAATGCCTTTGTTAGCATTGAAATGAGACTGTATAATCTGCAGAGCACTGTTACCCAGCCCAGGGAGGGTGTCACGTATCCCAATTTATCAGCTAGCTAGTTACCGGTTAGCTATTCCAAAAGTTCATTACATATTTTAAAGAATTAAAATAAAATGCATTAATTCCTTAAGTCATACTGAGAATAAAAGAGTGCTGAGTCAGTCAGAAAGATGCTCTAACACTGGGTGGTCTTTTGGGACACTGACTCCTCTTCTGCCATTTGATCTTGAACTTACTCGGACTTGTGCCCCCCATCAACCTACCGAAACTACCTTGTCAGGATCACCAGTGTCTCCAGGACACTGGTCAGTTTTCAGTTCTCCGCTTCTTAGCCCAGACCACTCCTTCCTCCCTGGCCCCCTGGACACCACCCTCTCCCAGTTTTCCTTCTGCTCATGGGCAGCAATTTCACAGCCCTCTTGCTGGTTGCTCATCTCTCAGACTCCTAAAGGTTAGAACACCCAATTTCTCCTCTTCTCTTTTCTGGTCTCCCTATGCCCACTCACTTGGTGATATATCTAGTCTCAAGGATTGAATACCATGTATATACCCACCCCAAGTGCTGCCAATTTTCTGTCTGCTCCCAACTTCCCCCATTAATCCAGACACATGCACCCAGCCACCTGCTTCACAGTGGACTGACACTGTACACTTAGAAGCCAAACAGTCTCTTCCTCATCTCCCCCCATGCTCTTCCACCTCTCGGGGGATGGCAACCCTATCCTCCCAATTCCCCAGTCCAAAATCTTTATGGGTATCCTCTCACACCTACATCCAATCTCTGGAAAATCCTACTGGCCTTTCAGAGCACCCAGAACACGGCCAGCGCTCACAGTGGCCACAGCTACCACCTGGTCCAGGCACCATCTTTCACGTGCTTTTTACCATAGCGTCCTAACTGGTTCCGATTCCACCCTTGCTCACTTCAGTCTTCCCAACACATCAAGCATTGTAATCCGAAAATATAACTCTGGTATCACTCCTTAGCTCAAAACCCTCCCATGACTCCTCAAAATACCAAATTAAAGCCAAAATATATATAATGATCCTCAAGGCTCTGTACCATCCGGACCCCCCTCTGCTCTCTGATTTCATCTTCTGCTACTCTTCCCTTCATCCCCTCTGCTCCAGTCACACTGGCCTCCTTGCTCCTTCCCCATGTCAGGCATTCTCCTGTCTCAGGGCATTTGCACTGGCTGCTCCCTCTGCCAAGAGCATCCTTCCACCTGTCAGCTGCATTGCTCACTGAAATCTTTCCCTGGCCACTCCAGTTAACACTGCATCCCCACCCCTTCCTGCTGCCACTTAATGCCCTTTCCCATGGCATATACCACATCTATGTGCTGTGACCTTTACTTACTGTCTGTCTGCCCGCACAAGAATATCAGCTCCAAGAAAATAGGAACTATTGTCTATTCTATTCACTGCTATATCCTCAGTTCTTGGAACAGTGCCTGGGCACGATAGAGACAACTCAATAAATATATGTTGAATGAATGCATGGTGACCATCAACCCTCACCAGACCTGGTAGAAGTGCCAGTTAACAGGGTACTCTGGCTAAGAGACCAAGAGCTAGTTAAGTGTAAAGAGAGATATCTCTCCTAATATGGCCGAATTCTTCATTGTGTTTCATTGTTCAGTACTTCTTTGAAAACTTCATTTCCAGGGCCAGAATTAATCTGAAAGACAAGTGTCATCACTTCAGAATACCAGGTAAATGGAATTAGTATTAATTTAAAAATCAAAGATGAAAAATTAGCAAGTTTTGATAGGAATGTCAGCCATGCAGAACACTTGGGGAAAATCCTTTAAGGGAAATAATCTATCATTTTATAACTGATTCTTTATTAAGCATCTGTTAACTTTACCTGAGGGAAATCACAGAATAAATCACATCTACTTCTAAGGGTTAGTTGGGCCAGTGATGAATAAGAGAACTAGCCATATCACGCTTCTCAGGAAGGACCTGCCACCCACTCCCTTTAGTCCCAGTTCCTTAAAAATCCCACACATCATTGTCTTGCTCCTGGTTGGTCCTTTGGCAACTCATCTCAGGGAACCAGCTCACCCAGCCACACAGCAACTTCAGCCAGGCACATTAGCCAGCCCTGCTTATCTCACTAAGCACTGGGATTACTCTAAGATGCATTTTGCATTTATCAGCACTGATTTCATATCTCAACTTACATCCTGTCCTGTAGGACTCTAATCCTCTCTATTTTGTGTTCTGTGCCTTAGAATGCACCATACAGAAATAATTCTGGGTGTCATATTCATGTATATTGCATCATTTCACACTGAAGTTCAAGGACCTAAATTTCAGCTAACACCATCTTATTTTAACACATTTCATGTGTCAAGCTGCATGATATTTACACCTCATTAAAACATGAGACAATTATAGTGCTGCAATAAGAGAGGGCACTGTGTTTTCTTAAGTGTTTGAATCATTCAAGATGTTGGTACCACACAAGATGTCATCTGCTAATGAGAACAGCTTTTGGAGTTGGTATCTGTAAGATGCATTCACTCTTGAACCCACAAAACAGCTCTTCCTGGAATTCAACACATTTTTACGGGCACTGTCATGCTAAGACACTGAGGCACAGAACCTGGACATTAAAACCCTCTTCTCAGCAATCTCATATCAGAGCCCATCAGGGCTTCCAGACTGCTCCAGGGCTGTGTCTCTCAGCATCTCTTCTCTCCTCTGGTTCCTCCAGCCCCTGCAGCTCTCACCAAGGGAACCCCCAAATGCCTCCTAGAGACCTTCTAGGTCTCTCGGCCTCTAGTAACTCCTCCCTCAAAGCCCACCCAACTAGGTAGCATCCGCAATATACCTCCATTCAAACCCCTCTATTATTTATCAATAGGATTAAGAACAAAGTTCCTAAAAGTCAGTGGCTTTCAAACTGGGCTTCACAGACCACCTGAAAAAGACTTAGGGGGCTGACTGCTAAACACACAGCTCTCAGGGCCCCACCTTGCACCTAAAATAGCAGACTCTCTGAGAGTTGGGACCCTGACCGTTTGGTCTGTACTAGTGTCTCTTATGTCCACTAAAACCTGAGCACCAACTACCCTAAATCCTGCATTTTGATGACATGGCTGGAGACATGTGGCCGTGCTGGACTAACACACATCAAACCGACCCAGACAAGACCAAACAATAAATAAAAAAAGAAGGTATAACTGTTTAAAAGTAACAGAGAGTCACTAAGACAGCCAGGACTTGAGGGTTCAAGATCCTGGAGAAGAAAACAGGAAAGTGAGTCCAACATTCTTTCCTGCTGGCCTGAGGATGAGAAACCAGGCAGAAAATAGCCATGGCTCTGATATTAAGAGAAAAAGAATTTGATTATTTTAGTATATACAAACAAGAGAATAAACCTACCTCTAATAAATCTATTATCCATTGATCACCCATGTCAGCATTGTAATGTATTTCCTCCCAGTCTTCTTTGTAACATATATTCGTACAACCTCAGAATTTTAACTTATGAGAAAACTAGAACCTAAAAACATTAAGTTACTATTCAAGGGTTACATAATCCATTAAATAGATCTTAAAATCTATCTCTCCCCATTTATAGTAGCCCAATCAAATAGTTAAAAAAGAAAAGGAAGAGATACATTATCCTCCAGGATTTTTTTGAGTGGTAAAATTACAGGCTAAATTCAAGTATGCCAATTCAAGTTAGACCATTAATAATGTGTATGCTTTCCCCTTGCTCCCAAAACTTACCAGGCCAGACTTATGTTAGTATCTACCAAAGAGTACTAGGAGAAAGGTCAGGTTCTGGAATCAAAAGCTTCCCAATTCAAACCCTATTTACTAATTGGGCAGCCTCAGAGAAGTCAGGGTTTGCTTTCCTTAACTGGAAAATGAAGGCCATAAACGTGCCACTGTAGAACTAGCCATGTGAGGACTAAATGAGATAATTAATGAAAAACCATCTCAAGGGCCAAGCACACAGTACAGAGAATATCAATAAACGTCACCTACTAGCTGCTGCCTCCCTACTAAATCATGAGCTTCTTCATGACACGCTTCCTTTGTATCTCACTCATGAGTTTTTGTCCCTTGCCTGAAGCACACAGAGTACAATTGTTACAAAAAAAGAAAATCTATATATATATATTTTTTAATTTTAAGCTTTTAAAGGAGAATTAATGGTTGAAATGAAAATTGAATGAAGTTTTAATGAAAGATCTATAATGAATATGTATGCGTGTGTGTATATTTATGTTTGTATTGTGTATGTATAGTCTATATACTTATATTATGTATTTGTAAATATATATGTGTGTGTGTATAGATATACGTATACAGAGACTGTTCATGTACAAAGCAAACTGAAAGGTTAAAATATTCCATAATTTTTGTTCGTAAGTTTTATAGGCTGCAGTTTGGAGTGAGGACTACTCCAGTTTAACTATTAAAACTAGTGTTTTTCTTATTTGTTTTATTTCCCAATCCAGAGCACCATAAAGATAGAAAGACCCTGAGTAAACTGATAATTTACTAAATAAAATAAGACCCCACAAACCAGCACAGAAGTTTGGAACATATACCCTATTTTAGGTTATCCATGAAATCTTGCAGTACAAACAGAAACAGTTCCTGTCAAGAGCCAATACAACACAGTAAAGGGCAAAGTAAATTCCATCAGGAAAAGCCAAATTCCTGTTTTTACACTTTAGAGTAACTACACATTGGTCAGCTAGGTCCATTAAAGCATTGGTATTTTTGGCCTGCAATACCTGCATGGAATTATATATCTTAATATATATATATATCATAAAATATATCTTGCAATTTTAGAAATAACATAATTAAATAGCAAAATGAAATTATAGGTAACAAACAGAATTACTACACAGCGTATTGTATTCCCATCTTACAGGTATGTTTCTCACTTAGACAATTAACACCTGGCCATAAGTGTCCACAGAGGGAACTGCAAATTGACTCACAGATATATTTTGTTTGTGCTATGCCAAAAAAAAAAAAACCTGTAGATAGTTTTCTAAAAACTGGGAAATGTGACATAAAAATCAGCTTTCCAGCTTCATTTGAAAAACAAGAACAACAACAATAAATATCAGAGGACCTGGCAACTGCAGGTCCACAGTCAGCAGAAACAGTAATAAATGTGCCTTTGGGTTTGCCAAAGTCTCCACCACTCCCTACTGCTCACATGCTCCCACATGTCAATTTCTAAATTGCCTACTTGGCCCCTGTAGACATCAGAGTTTGCCACACTTGCAAGTCGCAGTACCATTTCTGGTCCTCAGTGTTCATCTCTGTAGTATCTTTTGGACTCTTTGCCTTTGTCGACTGTGCAGGGGCTCTCAAACTCCACCTGCACTGATTCAATGACCATGTACTAAGGCAGAAGAGATTTTCACGTCATCCTGCAACACATATGTCACTCTGAGTTATTTCTCCTCTCTGCTTTCCCTTTCACTCACTTCTCTTTGCATCTGCATGCATTGTTCGAAGCCAAAAGTAGAGTGCTAAGTGAGAGAGATCAACCATCCACTCTCTCAAAATGAAAGGGAGAGGGGGTGTTATATTCTGCTCCCCATTAAAGCAAGGTCTGAGAATTCCACACGAGACCTAAACAGGTCCCTTCAGACTGTGAAACATCCCCCTCCTCTGCTTGTTCCTCACAGAAGCACACAGCAAAAGGGTTCCCTGCGCCTGGAGCAGAGCAGCTGGCTAGGAGCCCAAGGGGATAAATAGCTTTGACTCTTTCTCACCCACACTGTGGAAAAGGACATTTACAGACCAAGGTACATTAACTCATCCCCTAAAATATGTAACAACCATCCCTACTGGAAAAGTTCTCCTTCCTAATCAATCATTATGTATTAGCTAAAACAACCATAGGCAAGAATTACATGGGGTAGTCTGACCTGCATCATTTATATTTGTATGCTCCATATGAGTGGTACAGACCAATGGTCCTCAAATTTTAGCCAGTACCAGAACCACCTGGAGGACCCACCTGTTAAAACACAGCTTCCAGGATCCCACCCCCAGGGTTTCTGATTCTGTGGGTGGGAGCTGAGAATCTCCATGTCTAGATTCCCAGGTGATGCTGACACTGAAAATGTACATTCAAGGCCAACATTCATTCAAGTTCAAGCACTACAAGATGTTGGGAGGTTCCACATGTACATAGCTGGGAAAGGGTCTCTTAAAAATCTCAATTAAAAAATGCCAGGAGTCAGGTAAAACAGTTGTATATTTATAGGTGCTCATAAGTGTCCTGATGACACGGTATCAAATAAGAATGAAGAATTTCTCTGCCTCCAAAAAGGTCTTCATTTACAGATCAGCTTTATGTGAGATTCTTCAACTTGGCCTGGGGTGCTTACAACCAAACCACTTCTCCCACCTGCTTCTAGACACCTTAGCAAGGAGCATGTGAGTTTTTTTAAAATACTTACTCCTAACAACTCTAGGCTTTAGTTTAAGACCCATTTGGGATCCACATGAAGATGGTGCTGACAACTTCAACACGTGGTACTTGAAGTCTGGACCGCTCTACACAGTAAGCTAGTCTTCTTCTATTTCAAAGATCACAGTCCAAGGAACCTTTTGACTTGATTTGCCTTCCGACATTGTAATATAAAATCAGTCTGAGAACAGGAGGGACTGTTCAGTTAAGAGGTTCAAGTGATGTTGGAAACACAGAAACACACACACACCCCTCCACTACTAAACCCAAAAGCACTGAATTTTCCTCTGCTGCAAATCTCTGAAAATAGGAAATAGAATGTTTCCTTTCACTAAAAGGTCTTCCTCAGGAAAGCATGGTTCAGATTATCATAATCACTGCCTTTTCTGATAGATAGCAGGTAGGGGTTTTCCTCTAAACCGGCTAATAAATATTCTCAGTGGGGGAAGGAGGTAGGTGTATGTAGTAAGCTTCCAGGTTATTCTAGTATGTGCCAACCTCCTTCAGTTCCTTTCCACTCACTCCTACCCTGTTGATGAGTGATGCATTAAGTTAAAAAAAAAATGTTCAACTGTCCCCTAAAAATTTCTCAAAATACCATCTATTCAACCAAAAATATGGTGGGTCTCTTTTCTAAAGCAAAATCAGGGCAGTTTGCCAGTAGAGCAAAATATTTTAAATCAGCTCTATCTACCAGTCTTTAGAACTCAAATATTTTTCCAGGTTTCATATAGAAATTTCTTACAACCTACTGATCTGCATTCTACAGAACTGTTTTGCTCTAATAAACACAACGGCATTTGCCCTTCTGATCCCAGGTTAAAAACTGTTCAATCAGCCATTTGATGTCAAAGAAAACAAACTAGGCTATGGCCACTTTCACAAAAACCCTATTCATAGATGAATAAACAGCTTCAGAAACTGTAGCTCCCAGCAAAATGTGCCAAAAAAAGAACAATGACATAAACAAAGCATGTGAATGCAGAAAGACAGATTGCTGTATTTTAAATGACAAGAGAGTCAGCCAGGATGAGGGAAGGGCAGGGAGGTCTCTTAACCCTAGAAGGGTAAGAAAAAGAATGAATACATATCCTGACTTCAAACATAATTTAAAAATTATCAGGACACGAAGCTATCAGTGAACCAACTGTACCTAGAACCTGGCTTCTCAAATGCTGGAACCGCCAATACCTGAGTGCAAGATACCATCAGTTCCAGAATACTGCAGAGCCTTACAGCTGCACTCCTTAAATTCATTTCTGCCCCAAGAATCCCAGTCAGATCACATTACTGCCCAGCTTTCCATAACAACTAGCCAAAAAAAAAATTGCAAAAGCCAGACTTTTAAGACCGTATGTGATCTGGCCTCTGTGTTATCTGTCATCCCCTCCTCTACCCACCAATGCTGTCACCCTGCCCTCCACCCTCTGGCTCTTCAGGGCTCCACACTTCCTTTCTTCAAACACTCAAGCTCGGCTGCACCTCAGGGCTTTTGCCATAGATGTTCCACCTTCCTACAATGCTCTTCCCCTCATTTTCCAAGGGCTGGTGCCTTCTTGTCATTCACGTTTAAATGTCATCTTCTCAGAGAGGCTTCCCTGGTGACGTACACACAAGTCCCCACCTCGTCCCTCTCCTCCACATCGCTGCTTTATCTTTGCACTTACCTAGAGCAAATATTTTCTTGTTTGTTTTGTTGCTGTTATTGCTGTCTGTCATCCCCACATCTACCACATTAACAAGGACCCAGCTGGACCCCTGCACCTAGAACGCAGCTCGATTTCCAGCACCTACAACAAGAGCTGGAACGTAGCTCCTAAGTAATTATTTGTTGAATGAATGAAACTCTTTTTACTAGAGGGTGGAATTTATCATTAATGTCAGTGTTCCTCCTAAACCCCTCCCAAGAAGGCTACTACTAAACCTTCTAGGGTACCACCTGCTGCTAAGACCTACAAGGCCCTCAGAGGACGTGAGGGAGAAGTGTCCAAGGGAACAATGAGAAGACAGAAAATGGAGTTGATTTACTTAAACCACCTAAATACCAATAAAAGGGTGGGTGGAATTGACATAAATAATCAGTAAGCATGTAAAAGGTGACTATCAGCCACAATAGTGTTAAATATTTCAACAAAAATAATCTGATTATACTATATATGAACTTGGGCATTATTATGAACTAATCACTAGTAAGTATGTGAACATTTATGTGATGTGCATTATGTTAAATTCTTTCCCTATATTCCTGCTTTTAATTCTAACTAAAACCCTGTGAGTTGGTTATTATCAGTCCCATTTACAGATGAGAAAACTAAGGCAGTCTTGGAGAAGATAAGCTACTTACCCAGGTTTTCAAACCAGTCACTGTCAAACACAAAATCTGAATCGAATTCTATTTTATTCCTAAGGCTGCCCGAGCTTTTCTCCCAAAGCAATCAAAATGAAAACACTGTGAAAAAAATTAAAGGCAAGCAGGAAATGGGGCCATAAAAATTGCAGGTGTTGTTTAAGGAAGTTAAATATATACGTGTGTGTGTGTGTGTGTGTGTGTGTGTGTGTGTGTGCATGATTCTACTAAATAGAAATGTGAATTGTATCACATCGACAAAAAATTGCAATGACACTCAAAAATCAGACTGAGAGTCAAAGAGAAATGATCCATCCTATCACTGAGTTGCATTCTGAAACAATGAGACCACAATCAACAAGCTACAATAACAGGAATAACTGGCAGTAAGTGTTTCAAATGCTGTAAGGTCAGTTTCAGAATATGTAGGATCCTACTTAAACTGGGTTATTTTAAAAAGAAAGAAAAGGATATGTCCCATAAGCACTAATCCTAAATGGATTATCAGGAAACACAAAAGCCAGAAGTTCTATGGGGTTGCACCTTGCTACACTTGGGTCAATTAGGACAGAACTGAGAGCAGCCACCTTGGCAGAGGAGGAACCCATAGGCTCCGGGGGCTGGGTAGAGCCCAGAACAGAAGCTGTGGAGTCTGGTCCCAACCCTTGGCCTTTGACCTTGGACAACTCATTTACCATCCAAAGCCAAAATGTTCTCATCTGCAACAGAGCCATGGCTTCACTGCGTATCTCTCGGCCTTGTGAAAAGAAATCAGATGAGAACAAATGTGGAAGAGCTCTACAGGGCTCATGTCAACAAAACTTCTGTATGCACTAAGAGCCTAAATAATGGCTAAGCTAGTGATGAAAACTCAAGAAGTAACACAAAATGAGAGTGAAGAAGGAAAGCAAGGTGAGAACATGAATGTCCCAGAGCTAGAACCCGACAGGAATAGTCAAAATTGAGGCAGTGACAGAGAAGTGGGAGACAGGAGATAGAGGCCCCCACAGTTCTGCCCAGCACTGTGAACGCACGCAGGGAGGCTCGCTCCTGACTAATGACCCGGTCACTCCCGGTCTCTGTGGATGAAGAACCGAGACACCCAGCCAGGGCAAATCTTGAAAACTGCCCTGGTTATTTATTCCTAAAATGACATTCAGTGTCATTTCCCACCAACAAAATCTCCCCCCGACCAAAATCAGGTAATTATGGGGGCAGTCACAGACCATAGGAGAGTGCAACTGGCCAGAAGCCATCTCACCCTCCAAAATACAGCTAGGATCCTGAGAACAAACCTCAACCACAATGCTCACTGGCCACCCCATAACTCCTTTCTTGCTATTTGTCTTTAAAATAAAAAGGTCATTATAAGAACTCTTCAAGTCCCAAAACAAATGTAAGAAATCTCAGGGGTAATGTCTCATTTAGGCTGAAGAGAACAACCTGATGCCATTGCTACGTGGTGCTTATCAATATAAGCACACACCATAAGATTGCTTTTTTGCTTTAATTAGTGGCCAAGTTAAGCATCCTCAAATTAAGTGTCATCACTTGAAAGCTTAAATAAAATAGAGTGAATCCAATATAAGATCAGATAGCAGGACCTACCATCGGAGTGTGAACATGCATTTGCAGCTTATGTGCCACATCAGTGCCTCTCAAACTGTAATGAGCACACGAATCACCCAGGAATCTTGTGAGAATGCAGATTCTAATTCATCAGGCCTGACTTTCTGCAGCTCTAACAAACTCCCAGGTGACACAGCTGCTGCTGGTCACAGACCAGGTGCCAGACAGGGTCAACAGCCAACAGCAAGAGTCAATCCTAATGCCATGCTCACTGGAAATCCAGCTACTACAAAAAAAAAAAAGTTGAGAAAATATAGTTTGACATTACTGAAGACAGCTCATGATATTGGCAAGAGGCATCTATCACTCAGCTAACCACAAACCTTCCTGATCCACTGCAAGTCCTGCCCCCAGATCCTCGGAGTGGCTGGCAAATGGCAGGGTAATCTGTATACTGACTGGTACCCTGAATGCTAGGAATCAACTACAGACAGCCCTGGTGGCTTACATGTAATAGTTTATGACCTGGGGCTATAGGATAAAAGAGGATAGGAAGCAATAAAAACAAGGAGTAGTAATTTATTGAGAGTTTACCTAGGATCACAGAGTCAGGGGTGGAACTGCAACTCAAACCCAGAGTCTGATTCCAGAGCCCATACTCTGACCAGAGCTTCATTGCCTGGCACAGGCCATGCAGGTGATGAGGTCAGGGAGGAGAGGAGCATTTATGAGCACCAGCACATGTATAAATATGCAATCCTGAGCATGTACTCTGTCTCCCTGCTTTATTTAGTTTCTTCATCTTTAATATGGGCCAATAATGGTTCATACACCTCACTGGATTTTCTAAGAATTGAATGAGGGAGTCTAAATAAAACACTTAGCACAGTGTCTGACCTATAATAAATGCTTCAATGAATGTTTTTCTATTATTATGATTAAGAAAACTCTATGGCTACAGTCTTAGAAGAGAACTGGGAAGAGAGTGGAATTTAAAAAAGCAATTTTTTTTTACCTATGGCCAAATGGTAGACTTACAAATGCTAAAAGAAAAAGACCTCCCTTTTCCAATGACCACAAAGGCTAAAGGAAAAAGTACAGCCTAACTGGAATCAGGATTCCAAAAAGATCCATCCTCTGTATGGACAGCGATAGGAAGGGACCTAACAGAGCCAGGTGGTACAGTGCAGTGGATCTATAATATACCAGATCTCTATAGATAACATGGAAATTCCAGCCCTTCCAGGGCTGGTGAGGCCCTTCAGGATGCTAACATGCCACATACTAACAGGCATTACAGGCAAATGGGCAAATGCCCTGAATCTTATAGGGTCAGACCTTGAACAGGAAAACCCCTTTACTCTTGGTTGGTGATGGGGAAGTGGTACCCGTGCTAGCAGCAAGAAGCTGGCCAGAGAGACTTCTATTCTGGGACTAAAGCTGGGCCTTGTAGGTGGGTTTGCTCAACGACACACTCAGTTAAGGGCTTTTCCAGTCCAGACCAATCCATGAGCAAGGGCAGGACGGGGCGGCTGAGACAAACCAGCGGTCCTTCCTCATTCAAGACACTCCCCAGTGGCCTGAAAGCAGAAACACAACTTAGGTAGCTGCATTTCACAATGCAACTTCTAACATTTAAATCAAGCTTAGAGACAAAAACCTCAGATAACTCAAGGTTTTTACCTGAGGAAACTTAACAGGAATGAAAATAGTACGCTACTTCTAAAACAGGGCTGACCCATGGGCTTGATGTAGGTAGGGAATTAGGACATGTGTCCAACGTTGAGAACTGGTCTATAAGAATCAGTAAATGTAAATTATTGTGTGTAACTTACACTACTGACTGCCTGCTAATATCTATTCTTCCCTTTTTCCTTGCTGAACAAACTCCAATTTTTTCAGGGCCACAATGTACCCAACTTAAAAAAAAAAAAACACAGTAACCAGGCCCCTTGTAACACGAGGTGACCGTATGATGGTGCTGGCAACTGAGATGTGAGCCAAGTCCCTTGATGGAGCTCCTGGGAGAGCTCTTTGAGGGAGAAGACTTGGCTACCGGCAGCCCTTTGGCTTCGCTGAGTCTGTCTTCTGCCTGGAACAGGAACATAATCCTGGAAGTGAGGCGGCCATCTTGCACTGAGGCATTAAGTATGAAGATGAATGCCACAGGGTAAGAGTGACTCAACAGAAGGACAGAGGAGCCTGGGCCCCTGACAGCACCTTAGAGCCCCCTCAGGGTCCTGAATTCCCTATCTCCAGCCTTTTTTTTCTTTTACAAGAGAAAAGTCAATGCTCCCATTTTGTCAATCCACTGTAAACTGGGTTTTCTGTTATGTACGGCTGACCCGATACTTAATTGATACATGGAAAAGATCATTTGCTTTGCAAAAGACTTTACTGAATTATTTGCAAAGAACGGTGCCATGACCTTGGAATTAATTTGATTTACAAATAATTTTCATGACGTACACTGAATACGTAGAATAAGACACATATACCAGGCGACTCTTCTCCACTAACCTATGATATTAATAACTCATATTGTGGAAACCTGAGGGTCTATCATCAATGTGGTAAAGATTCAGAGAATCCCCTAGAAGCGACCTGGGAAGAACCTCCTGAGAAGATGGAATGGAGTGAAGCTAAAAGACCTGGAGATAAACATTGGTCTGTCACCTCCCAGCTTTGTGACATTGGTCAAGGTACTTAACATTTCTATGTCTCAGTTTCCTCAACTGCAAAAGAGAAATAATAGTTCCTACTTTAAAGGGTGCATATTAATTCTGCATATAAAATGAGTTAATACTTGAACAACACTTAGACCTGGGCCTGACACATTACAACCCTTACTGAGGAGCTACTAATATGATAAAATTGGTGACAGCATAACTAAAGAGTAATACAAATAAAAATTATAATAATAATATAAGCCAGATGAATTAATTCACTTTGTAGACATCATCCTTTTTTCCTAATGCAGGCACCTGCTTAATAACATCAATGTGAGAGCAAGCTGTAGATTATGGCCAGGTTTAGATAGTTTTAACTCAAAGGATTTCTACAGCACTCATCATCCCCATACCCACATTCACGCAATACCAAGAACGGCAAAGTCTCCATGAAGAGCTGCTTATCAGTAGGATGTATTTATAAATCGGGGGTTGGGTAGAGAGGTTAGCAAAAACAGCTAAAAATAGTCCTAGAAGTAAGCAAGTTTGCATAAGTCAATAGTTTAAAAGTCAATACTTTCACATTACTATGAGAAATAGTCAAGTGATGTGTCATGCAATTTTGAGAGAATGTAGTAGCCTCTTGTCATCTAAGAGTTCACCATACTTGCTCCTTTTATCTTTTCTAGATTCTGACACAGAAGATGTCCAGATCCTTCTATGAGGCTATACCTAAGGGTCCAAAAGGGTGCAAGCATTTCCATATCAGGTCACCACAGGTATGTGACCTTACCATTTCTCCAATGGCTCCTGATACCAAGATATTAAACCACCCATAATTTCTCTTACAGGTCAGTAGGAAACTTTCCCTAGATGAAAGCAAGCTTCATTAATGTCACAATGTCCAGGCACTTGGACACCAAAAACATTTTCCTCCACTCTTCCTTCTAAATGCTAACAAAAATAACAGGATATGAATTTACACTTCTCCCCATCCCAAGAGAACCAAAAAAAAAGACACAGATCTTGAGGGTATGAAGATCTCACTCCATAATCTTCCCGGTGCCTGTTACCATGTTTCTGGTTGTACATTATCAAGTAGGCTGTCAGAGGCTCAGAGAAGCCAGCGTGCTAAACTGTAACCCCTTCTTTACTGCGGAGATTGCAATGATGGACAACAGAAAGATAATGCAAGCCACACATGTGAGCCACATGTGCAATTTTCCAGTTTCTAGAAGCAGGTGAAATTAATCTTAATATTCAGGAGCAGCTGAAATTAATTTTTAATAGTAAATCATATTAACCAACATATCCAGAATACTATTGTTCCAACATGTAATAAGTATAGACAATTACTGAGATAATTTACATTCTTCTTTTCATACCAAGTCTTTTATACTTACAGCACATCTCAATTCTGACCAGCAGCCTTTCAAGGGCTTAAATGGCACATGTGGCTGTCAGCTACCATATTGGACAGACTGCTCTCAAAGTTAAAAAAAAAATTGCTGAAATCATCAGTTTCTTAAGTTGCCTCTGTGATGGACATAGAGGTAATACAGATCAACCAACTCAGTCTTGGCAAGTTGCTAGTTGGGGAAGCTGGGAGTAACTCGAATGGGGGAACATACCCCATTTCAACAGAGTCTGGGTATTTGTCACTTTTAAATTAATGTCTGTGCCAAGCACTGACCATGCTATCTCCCCTTTACCCAGGCAAATCTTATTCATATGCAGATACTTGTTTTCATTATCATTTAAATTAACAGCCCAGGAAATTTTTGTCTGTGAACAAACCTCTTCTCAGGAGGGAGAATATACCTTTCCTTCTCTCAGAGGAGCAAGAAATGGTCAGGCATACCCCACTGACACGTCCCACACATCCCACACATCTAGGACATCCCATCCCACCGCGGTCTATGTGTACCACACAGGCATGAGAAATGAGATGCAGAGATGACCAGCTCCATCATGCTCCAGCCATGGTGACACGGTTTGAATGGTGGCCTGATCTTACCAGTATTACCTACCTCACAGGGCTTACTGTGATGACCAAGGGCAATAACAGAGGGAGAGTTCTTAGCAAACTGTAAAGCGCTATACAATTCTAATTATTATTGAGAGAGGACACCATTCCTCACCTGAAAGAGCAGATAGAAGAAAGAAAAAAAATAGTAACGTGAAACAGATGCTGAGCTGGGAGGGGGGGCGAGGAACCTATGAAAATACTGGTCGTTCTTGGTGGACTTCATTCTCTTGGCAGAGTAAAGAGACTTGAGGAACCCCTATCACCTTTCCCTCAAAACCTTGGGAGGTACTAAAAAGTAAGCGTGACAGCTCAGAGTGCACGCTTCTAACCTCTGCTCGGTCCCCCGCTACCACCCCACCCGCGCTGCTTTCATCCCAAATACAGCATAACTCAGGAGAGCGGTTCAAAACGGATTTCTTCTTCCCTGAGTTTAAATGGGGCCTAAAAAGGCAGGGCCACGGGGGGTATTGGAGCCTCCCCAGCAAAAGTCACCGAGTCCCAGGAGTCTGCCTCGGTGTTGGCTCTGGATTGCCCTCCCGCCTCCTCCAACGAAAACAGAGAGGCTCGGCCCTCTACCTGTCCAACCGCCTCGTCACGCCTGCAAACTGCTCAGGGCAGGCGGTTTTTACGAGATCCGAGGGGAGCCACCCACACAAAGGCGCCTTGTGCCTCTGCGCCCCGGGACGGGCCGCCGGGCATCGCACCCGGACAGCCAGGGGGGCGCCCGCCGCGAGGCAGATTCCACCCCAACACAGTCCCGAGCTCGGCACCCCCAGCCTTCACTCCGTAGAGAGGCCATCCCTACTCCCCGGTTCAAAGACCGGGGTGCCTGGGCTTGCCACATGCACGCCCGAAGGCAGGCCCCGAGCGAGGGACGCACAGGCCACTCCGAAGAACTTCGCATTGTCACCGCGACGCGCCCGTAACGCTTCTCGCCTGCGGGAGCGCTGAGCGCCCGGCACACCAGCTCCCCGCCCGCCCCATCCCCGGCGCTGGAGACGCCGGCCCCGGCCCGCTCACCTCTCGTCCAGTCCACCACTTGTTTGGGGCTCCACTTGGTCACGGGTTCCATGGTAAATGGCTTCCCTCCCAGCTGGGCTGGGTACAGTCCTGCTGCCTGTGCCCGCGGCCCCTTCCCGGGAGGTCGCGCCCCGCGGCTCGTCCCCGCGTGCGGCTCAAGGCTGCATGGCCGCGGTCAGCGGGTCATCCCAGCGCGGCTCAGCCAGGGCAGCGCGGCCCTCTCTCCCCAGCACACGGGACAGCCCCGCGGCGCCTCCAGCTGCCACCGGCCAGCTGCGGGGCCTCCTCCACCCCCGCCGCCACTGGGGGCCCGGGCGCCGCTGCTGCTCCTGGGCGACCGCAGCAGCGGGACGCGGGGGTACGACCCAGACCCCTGGCCTCGGCTCTCCGCCGCTCCTCTGAGCCTCCACCCCGCACACTTCCTCCGGTCGCCCGGCCGCGCTCTCCGCTGCCCCTCCAGCTCCTCCTCTGGGCGGCGAGCTCTCCGGGGTCCCGGCTCCGCGCGCGCCGGCCTCCCGGAGCCTTCCCGCCCGCAGGTCCCACCTCCTGCGCCTCCTCGCGGACCGCGCTGCGCTGGGAGGAGCGCAGAGCAGCGCGCTCGGGTTACAAAGTTTCAGATCGGGTCGTTGCTCCCGGAATAAAAGAGGGGGCGGGGCTGAGGACTCAGTCACTCTCGTGGGAGGGGGTGGGTCCGCCCGAAACTGCCGACTCCGGTTACTTTCCCTCTCTACGCCCTGCCTGCACCCACCCGGAGCGTCCGGGCCCCACTTTCCTTTTCAAGGGGCGGTTTGCAGACCGAGCGTGCATCCTGGAGAGCCCGGTGCGGGGGCGAGGCCTGGGTCTTACTGGTAACAGAAGTCTGGTCTCGCTGTGAGCAACAATACACTTAAAAAAATTTTTTTAAGTAGAACCTGCAAGTTCTGTTCATTTTAAATGCTTTGTATCAATATTACTCGGCGATTAAGCCTTCCTCATTTTAAATTTCTTAAGCTAAAAGTACTTTATATTTTGATGACATTGTGACAGTTTAACTCTGTTCGTTTTTAATGCTACTGCAATGATACTTTAACCTTGCAACTAGAATGAATCATAATAAATTGGTAGATTTCAGCGTTATTTATTGCCTTATTCTAATAATATTTGCAAAGTGAGCTAAAGCTCACTTGGATTAGTCATCAATCGTGAAGGGAACGTTGTTAGCCAGCCAAAAAAAAAAAAAGCGTGTGCACAATTTCAGCAAGTGACACCGGAGGGCCCTTTCACATTCACGAGACTCAATATGGGCCAGAGTTAACTCTAAATTGGGGGAAATACTAAATTCGAATACCTCCCTCTCCTCATTCAAGCCCTCCCACACCTGCAACCCCTCCCCAACCCTCATAAGCTCTACCTCCCACTCATAGTTAGAGATGGGCACTTTATGATCCTACCTTCAATTGTGGTTATTTATTTACATCTTCCCTTTGGAGACTGTTAACTCTTGGAGGGCAGAACCTCTCTGATAACTATATAGAGCGTTCTCATCTCGCTCCCTCTTCCTACCACCTAGCTGGTAGCACCCAGCACGGAGACAAAGGTGTGGTTGGTATTTATTCATTCCATAAATAGCTGTGAACACCTTCTATGTGCCAGCCACTGCATTCATTAAATATTTGTTGAATTAAGGTGATATGTACTATTTATACAGGTCTGGTTGGATGCATGCGTGGGAAAGATGGCTAGCAGCAGGCCTAAGCGTCTGTTGTATTGTATGATAAGCTGGAATAACTAAGAAAAGAAACATATTTTTTAAAGTGAAAAACAACATCAGACCCACCTTCCACTGCAGCTTATCTATAGGACTGAAGAACGGAACAAAGCAGAGATATGCAGTTAATCAAATACAATGGGGTTTTTTGTTTGTTTGTTTTGAGAAAGAGTTATTGTCAGACAAGGAAAGTTGGCAATGACAAAATGCCTGGTAGAGTAGTTGTCCTTCAAGAGAAAATGACCTTTTAAACTTAATAACCTCAATTGTTAACCATTTTTAAGGCAGTAGGGAGGGAGAAAGACCTTGACATTTGTCAATGGATTTACTAGAAAATGTAACCGATCTTATCCACACCTTTAGTTACAGCAATCACTAGATACTGTGTCATCTTTGATTATGATTAGGATGACCGTGTAATTTATCTCCCAACCAAGATATTCCTGAGTATAAAAGGGCAGTTATTAGTAATCAGGTTGGAATAACACGAATAAATTGGGCCATATGGTCTCTGTAATTATGAAGAAAAGTCAAGTGTTAATGATTTTTTTGTAGAATTTTACTTGATGTCTTCACAAGGTTTTTCTAATCCATTTGCATTTGTCATTACTGGAGAATTAAAAGCTCAAGTTCTGGGAGTCAAGCAAGAGATTGCAAAATTTCATCCCACTGAGTCAACACACTCTGGGCACTCAGTAGCTAAACACATCATAGCCCAAGAGGAAGGCCATGGTGAAGATCTCTAACCTGGAAGACTAATTAATTATCTAAATGAATTAGCGTGCTATTTACACTTCAAGTCCTGAAGGCTAATTACTATTTAAATAAGGCCTTCTGCCTTAATTACAGCTGTTAGCATGTGAAAGTTTTCAAGAGGCTTGCCTTCTTGTCTGAAATGCACACTTGAAGACATCCAAAGTCACTAATGGTGTATAATAAAGGCAGCCTCTTAGGTTTTGGAAATGAAAGAATGTACAAAATGATCATTTATAAATTCGCTAATTTTTCTTCTCTGCTAACTATAATCTGTAGCTAGGCCATAAACTGTATCTATGCCAAGTTCAGAAACAGAACTCCTCATTTGCGCCTTGATGTTTACCACAATTCCCAAAACATAACAAGGAGCTGAATAACTCCTTTTTTTTTATTGAATTGAATTTATAGAACTGATATTAGAACCCAGGTCTCCTAGATTTCGCTTTCCAACTCCTTAATTTTTCTGATTTTGGGTCTCCTTGCATATTTTGGTCATTTATTCAATCGATGAAATATTTATTCAGTACCTGGAAGGCACTAAGCTAGACCCAAGGGGGAAACACAAACAAAAGCCAGTACTCCTGAGCTATCAGAGGTATCATGTGATTTTCCAAGTGGGGATTTTCTTCTGTAGTCTTTAATCAGAGGAAAGTACTCGGCAGACCCACATGCAGGAGTTTTAAGGATTGCTTAAGAGTTTGAGCTCATATTTTATTAATCTCTTTATTTCAGAACCAGGGGTGGAGTATTTGAGGTTAGTGGTTACTGCTATAATTTACTTCATAAACACAGGAGGAGGAAAACAAGCAAATAATTTTAAACAAGTTATCAGTCTGTGAGGACCCAGTCTCCTTCCCCAATCCAAAACAATGTTTTCCAGAATGAAAGAAAAAAAAACAAAGGAAGCTTTATCTTTAACCTTAATTTACAGTCTAAGATCCTTCTCTTAAGTATCCTTTTCTTCCCTTTACTATTGCCTTCAGCCCTTGAGGCTGAGGGAGTTCAACTCTTTTGTGGGTATTGCCTCATTTAACAACTCTTCAAAAATATAGCTATAAATTCTGGAAAATAGGATTTATCAGTGCCTTTACTATTTTCAGAACATTCCCGAAATTATTTAATATTTTCTTTGCATATAATTGTCTCACTTATGTCTCTTACAGTATCATCTTTTATCTTGAGAGATCCCAAACAATTCTGCAAAATGCTGTCTGGGAAATATCCTGTAGTTAGAGCTAAGCATTCTTATCTACGACATTACCTCACGGCAAAGTCATCAGCAAACTAAACTCTCCAGGCTGCTGATGATCTTGTCTGTCATTCAATTCCATTTGTTTTGACTTCTTCACACCGTAGTAATGTGTTTCTCTCCCTAAATACACAGGTTCCTCATCAGAAAATTCAGGTAGTAAAGTCTTCAAACTTTTTTTGTGTCAGGTCCTATAGTGCTGCCCTGCTTCTTCAAATTCTTTTGATCGTTCAGTTACATTAACTAAGTCATCCTACAGTAGGAAAGCTGGTATTTGGTGTTCTGTCACTGAGCCCTATCTGTCACTCAGAGATCAATGTCAATTGCATAACCGTTCAAAGCCTTACCTATTTTAAATCAGACCTAGAGGCGTTGGTGAAATGTTTCTAAAACAAAAGAGAAATACTGGCACTGTTAAATCCTATTTTCCAGAATTTATAGCTATATTTTTGAAGAGTTGTTAAATGAGGCAATACCCACAAAAGAGTTGAACTCCCTCAGCCTCAAGGGCTGAAGCAGCTAACAAAGGAGCATGCAATAGACAAAGAAGGGACAATCAGTCCTGCCTTTCCCCCAACGGACTGATGTATATCAAATTGCCCAGTGTCCAAAAAGAACAGAATGCCATTGCACCCGCTGTCCTCACAGTTTCAACTTTACTTTGCAGGACTCATAATCTTTGAACAAGGAAGCAGAATACCAAGAGTTCCAGGCTCAATGGCTTTGTTTAATTCCACATTGATAATGACAGATGAAAGCTCAGGGTAAAAAAAAAAAAAAAAAGTTTAATGTAGGTTATTCTAAACCTAAAAAATAAAACTACAGTTAAATTAGGCCAAATAAGATTCTGGGAAGATGGCAGCGTGAGCAGGGCAGCGGAAATCTCCTCCCAAAACCATATATGTTTGCGAAAATACAACAAACACAACTATTCCTGAAAGAGAGACCAGAAGATACAGTACGACAGCCAGACTACAGCTACATCTGAGAACTCAGCGCCTCACGAAGCGGGTAAGATACAAAGACGTGACCCGGCGGAACCCGAGCACTCCCCCCACCCCAGTGCACCGGCGGGAGGAAAAGAATCAGACTGGGGAGGGAGTAGAAGCACAAGACTGCTAAATAACCAGCCCTGGTGATCTGCACTGGGAGCACAGACACACATCACATGGAGTACTGGAGATTAGAGAAACACAAGGGCAGGATCCAAGACGGGGACTGCGAGCATGTCCCCACAGACGACTCCCCTGGGACAAAAGAAAAGTGGGCGCTTTTTTAAAAGTCATAGTGAGACAAGGAACCAACAACGGAACAAAATCATCCGAGCGTACTCAGCCCAGCACGCTGGGAATCTTGAGGAATTTCAGGCCCCCCTTAATGGGCTGCTGGGTAAAGCAGCCCCACTAAAGCCACTCATGGCAATAAGCAGCCTGCCATTCATTCCCCACGGCCGGGGCAGCAAATGGTCCGGCGGATCCGCCACAGCCACAGCAACCACAAAGAATCCCCTCCAGGCGAGTGCGCAGTTAACTGAGAAAGGCCGCAGAAGCCAAAGCAAGGTCTGGAAGGCACCAAGTGGTGCAGAACGCACCCAGTGTGGCTGAAAACCCCCGCAGAGCTCTAGGCTAGCCTGAGGGTGGCACGGCTCACAACAGCTCAGGGGATTATCCCAGAGACCGCCTCCCGCTGTGTGGGTAACCAGAACAGGCTGCAGAGAAGGGCAAGGAGAACAACAAGCACTAAGGGGCTTTGTTCTCCGAGCTGACACATGTGGCACCTGCCTGCGACCACTTCTGTCACCAGGAAAAGACAGAAGAATATCGTCCAGTCAAGGATAACCCAGACAACCCCAGAGAGAGGCACTGGTGGGATAGATTTAAACAATCTTCCTGAAAAAGAATCCAGAATAAAAGTCATAACCATGCTGATGGATCTACAGAGAAATATGCAACAGCTAAGGGAGGATGTCAGGAGAGACATTATAGAAATGAAACAATCGATTCACGGTTGAAGAGCAAACTGGACAAGGTGTAAGAGACTGTTAATGGAATAGAAATCAGAGAACAGGAATACAGAGCAGCTGAGGCAGAGAGAAATAAAAGGATCTCTACGAATGAAAGAATATTAAGAGAAATGTGTGACCAATCCAAACGGAACAATATTCGCATTATAGGGGTACGAGGAGAAGAAGAAATAGGAAAAGGGATAGAAAGTGTCTTTGAAGAAATAATTGCTGAAGAATTCCCCAAGCTGGGGAAGGAAATAGTTTCTCCGATGATGGAAGCCCACAGATCTCCCAACACAAGGCACCCAAGGAAGACAACACCAAAACAGATAATAATTAAAATGGCAAGGATCAAAGACAAGGACAGAGTATTAAAGGCAGCAAGAGAGACCAAAAAGACCACCTACAAAGGAAAACCCATCAGGCTATCATCAGACTTCTCAACAAAAACCTTACAGGCCAGAAGAGAATGGCATGATATATTTACTGCAATGAAACAGAAGGGCCTTGAACCAAGAATACTGTATGCAGCACGATTATCATTTAAATTTCAGGGAGGGATTAAACAATTCCCAGACAAGTGAAAGGTGAGGGAATTTGCCTCCCAGAAACCACCTCTGCAGGATATCTTAAAGGGACTATTCTAGATTGAAGCACTCGTGAGGCTGAATAGATGTCACCAGAGAAAATAAAATCATAGCAAAGACAGCAGACCATCCAAATACTAACTAAAGGCAAAAAATAAAATCAACTATCCACAAAAACAGTCAAAGAAAATGTAAAAAAGTACAGAATAAAACACCTAGCATATAAAGAATGGAGAAGGAAGAATAAGAAGGGAGAGAAATAAAGAATCATCAGACTGTGTTCATAATAGCTTAACAAGAGAGTTAAGTTAGACTGTTACATAGTAAAGAAGCTAACCTTGAACCTTCAGTAACCACGAATCTAAAGCCAGCAATGGCAATAAGTACATATCTACCGACAATCACCCTAAGTGTAAATGGACTGAAGGCACCAATTAAAAGACACAGAGTAACAGAATGGATAAAAAAAGCAAGATCCATGTATATGCTGCTTACAAGAGACTCACCTCAAACCAAAAGATATACACAGACTAAAAGTGAAGGAATGGAAAAAGATATTTCATGCAAACAGCAAGGAGAAAAAAGCAGGTGTTGCAGTAGTTATATCAGACAAAATAGACTTCAAAATGAAGAAAGTAGCAGGACATAAAGAAAGACATTACATAATGATAAAGGGGTCAGTCCAACAAGAGGATATAACCATTATAAATATATATGCACTCAACACAGGAGCACCAACATATGTGAAACAAATACTAACAGAATTAAAGGAGGAAATACAAAGCAATGCATTCATCTCAGGAGACTTCAACACACCACTCACTCCAAAGGACAGATCAACCAGATAGAAAATAAGTAAAGACACAGAGGCACTGAACAACACACTAGAACAGATGGACCTAACAGACATCTACAGAACTCTACACCCAAAAACAGCAGGATACACATTCTTCTCAAGTGCACATGGAACATTTTCCAGAATAGACCACATACTAGGCCACAGAAAGAACCTCAGTAAATTCAAAAATAATGAAATTCTACCAACCAACTCCTCAGATCACAAAGTAATATAACTAGAAATAATCTGTACAAAGAAAACAAAAAGGCTCACAAATACATGGAGGCTTAACAACATGCTCCTAAATAATCAATGGATCAACGACCAAATTAAAACAGAGATCAAACAATATATGGAGACAAACGACAACAACAGCACAAAGCCCCAACTTCTGTGGGACCCAGCAAAGGCAGTTCTAAGAGGAAAGTATATTGCAATCCAGGCCTATTTAAAGAAGGAAGAACAATCCCAAATGAATAGTCTAAAGTCACAATTATTGAAATTGGGAAAGAAGAAAAATGAGACCCAAAGTCAGCAGGAGAATGGACATAATAAAGATCAGAGAAGAAATAAATAAAATTGAGAAGAATAATATAGAAAAAAATCAATGAAACCAAGAGCTGGTTCTCTGAAAAAATAAACAAAATATTTAAACCCCTAGCCACACTTATTGAGAGAAAAAGAGAATCTACACACATAAACAGAATCAGAAATGAGCAAGGAAAAATCACGACAGATCCCACAGAAATACAAAGAATTATTAGGGAATACTATGAAAAGCTATATGCTAACAAGCTGGAAAACATAGAAGAAATGGTCAACTTCTTAGAAAAATACAACCTTCCAAGACTGACCCAAGGAAGAAACAGAAAACCTAAAAGGACCAATAACCAGCAACGAAACTGAATCGGTAATGAGAACACTACCCAAGAACAAAACTCCCGAGCCAGATGGATTCACCGCTTAATTTTATCAGACATATAGAGAAGAAATAATACCCATTCTCCTTAAAGTTTTCCAAAATATAGAAGAGGAGGGAATACTTCCAAACTCATTCTATGAAGCCAGCATCACTCCAATACCAAAACCAGGAAAACACCTAACCAAAAAAGAAAATTACAGACCAATATCCCTGATGAACATAGATGCAAAAGTCCTCAACAAAATATTAGCAAACCAAATTCAAAAATACATCAAGAGGATCATACACCATGATCAAGTGGGATTCATCCCAGGGATGCAAGGATAGTACAACATTTGAAAATCCATCAACATCATCCACCACATCAACAAAAAGAAGAACAAAAACCACATGATTGGGGCTCTCCTGTCCCCTCCTGGCGTGAGACAGGAGCTCTGTCATTTCACTTTAATTCTAAATAAAAGCCTGTACCTTGCTCTCCTAAAAAGAAAAAAAAAAAACAAAAACCACATGATCATCTCCATAGATGCTGAAAAGGCATTTGACAAAATTCAACATCCATTCATGATAAAAACTCTCAACAAAATGGGTATAGACGGCAAGTACTTCAACATCATAAAGGCCATATATTACAAACCCACAGCCAACATCACACTTAACAGCGAGAAGCTGAAAGCTTTTCATCTAAGATCGGGAACAAGACAGGGATGCCCACTCTCCCCACTGTTATTCAACGTAGTACTGGAGGTCCTAGCCACATCAATCAGACAAAACAAAGAAATACAAGGCTTCCAGATTGGTAAAGAAGAAGTCAAATTGTCACTATTTGCAGATGACATGATACTGTACATAAAAAACCCTAAAGACTCCACTCCAAAACTACTGTAACTAATATCTGAATTCAGCACAGTTGCAGGATACAAAATTAATACACAGAAATCTGTTGCTTTCCTATATACTAACGATGAACTAACAGAAAGAGAAATCAGGAAAACAATTCCATTCACAATTGCATCAAAAAGAATAAAATACCTAGGAATAAACCTAACGAAGGAAGTGAAAGACCTATACCCTGAAACCTACAAGACACTCCTAAGAGAAATTAAAGAGGATACTAACAAATGGAAATTCATCCCATGCTCTTGGCTAGGAATAATAAATATTGTCAAAATGGCTATACTACCTAAAGCAATCTACAGATTCAATGCAATCCCTATCAAAATACCAACAGCATTTTTCAATGAACTGGAACAAATAGTTCTAAAATTCATATGGAACCACAAAAGACCCTGAATAGACAAAGCAATCCTGAGAAGGAAGAATAAAACAGGGGGAATTATGCTCCCAGACTTCAAGCTATACTACAAAGCTACAGTAATCAAGACAATCTGGTACTGGCACAAGAACAGACGCACAGACCAGTGGAACAGAATAGAGAATCCAGACATTAACCCAAACATATATGGTCAATTAATATACGATAAAGGAGCCTTGGATATACAATGGGGAGATGACAGCCTCTTCAGCAGCTGGTGTTGGAAAAACTGGACAGCTACATGTAAGAGAATGAAACTGGATTACTGTCTAACCCCATACACAAAAGTAAACTCAGATGGATCAAAGACCTGAATGTAAGTCATGAAACCATAAAACTCTTAGAAAAAAACAGAGGCAAAAATCTCTTGGACATAAACATGAGCGACTTCTTCATGAACATATCTCCCCGGGCAAGGGAAACAAAAGCAAAAATGAACAAGTGGGACTATATCAAGCTGAAAACCTTCTGTACAGCAAAGAACACCATCAGTAGAACAAAAAGACATCCTACAGTATGGGAGAATATATTCATAAATGACATATCTGATAAGGGGTTGACATCCAAAATATATAAAGAACTCACATGCCTCAACAAACAAAAAGCAAAAAATCCAATTAAAAAATGGGCAGAGGATATGAATAGACACTTCTCCAAAGAAGAAATTCAGATGGCCAACAGGCACATGAAAAGATGCTCCACATCACTAATCATCAGAGAAATGAAAATTAAAACCACAAAGAGATATCACCTCACACCAGTGAGGATGGCCAACATCCAAAACACAAACAACAACAAATGTTGGCAAGGATGTGGAGAAAGGGGAACCCTCCTACACTGCTGGTGGGAATGCAAATTAGTTCAACCATTGTGGAAAGCAGTATGGAGGTTCCTCAAAAAACTCAAAATCGAAATACCATTTGACCCAGGAATCCCACTCCTAGGAATTTACCCTAAGGATGCAGCAGCCCAGTTTGAAAAAGACAGATGCACCCCTATGTCTCTCGCAGCACTATTTACAATAGCCAAGAAATGGAAGCAACCTAAGTGTCCATCAGTAGATGAATGGATAAAGAAGATGTGGTACATATACACAATGGAATATTATTAGCCATACGAAGAAAACAAATCCTACCATTTGCAACAACATGGATGGAGCTAGAGGGTATTATGCTCAGTGAAATAAGCCAGGTGGAAAAAGACAAGTATCAAATGATTTCACTCATATGTGGAGTATAAGAACAAAGAAAAAAAACTGAAGGAACAAAACAGCAGCAGACTCACAGAACCCAAGGACGGACTAACAGTTACCAAAGGGAAAGGGACTGGGAAGATGGGTGGGAAGGGAGGGATAAGGGGGAAAAAGGGACATTACGATTAGCAGATGTAATGTTGGGGGAGCACGGGGAGGGCTGTACAACTTAGAGAGGACAAGTAGTGATTTTACAGCATCTCACTACTCTGATGGACAGTGACTGTAATGGGGTTGGTGGGGGGGACCTGATGAAGGGGTAGTTTAATAACCATAATATTGCACATGTAATTGTAGATTAACGATACCAAAAAAAAAAATTAGACCAAATAGACTTTGAGCATTAGAAATAAAACACAGATTTGAGGATCCATAAACACACTAAGCCAAAACTATTCAAAATTCTTTCAAGGGTTAATAAGAAGAACATAAAAGTAATTGTTCATGAACTATTTTGTATTTTTCTGGTTTGAGTTTGGCATAACAAAAATATTTGACAATGACATTTCAAATCAAATAGAAAGATATATTCAAATATTCTAGAGTATAAATAAGCTGCTTTAATGAGCTTTGAGTTCAGTCTAAAAGATGTTTGCTCTTTTATTACATAGCTACAATTGCATACTGGAGGAAAATTTCTTCTAGTTTGAACCTATCAAGGGTATCTAGATCCTGCAGCCACTGCTAATCATTATATCCAGATTTTCACTAAAAGCACATTTATGTCTCCCCCTTGGAGTCCTTAGACATTTGCTCCTGTAACAGGACCGTATTCCTTAATTTTCTACAACTAGCATCTTATATTTGGAAATACTATAATCACTTGGGATGGGGGAAAGGTAGTAGGGAAAAGGACATATTTGAAAAGCAGGAAGTGTTTCAGTCTATTTCAACATCAAAAGGGAAAGCGTGAAAATTAATACCAATCAGTGTTTTCCTGTAGGGAGTCGAATGATTTCATAGGATTTTAAGAACACCCTCAGAGGCCTAATTGAACAGGAAAACTCACACTTGCTGTCAAAAAGTCAGCAAAATGGTTGTAAAACACACAACCAGTTCACCAGTGATAGCAATGGTAGTCATTTTACAGTAATTGTTTTATAGAATACATTCCACTCTGGAAAAAGCTCCCACATCAAATTCTTTTTCCAATTGAATTTCATGTAAGTTTTGCTTGAGTTACAGAGGAGTGAGGTTATATCCATTCCTTTTCCATTTTTTTCTCTGCCTGAGCTTAGTCCCACGGAAACAGCTGTGCGGTGGGGGTGGGGGAGATGCCAGGAACTGGAGGAAACTGAGGTTAGGGGCAAAAAAAAGCTCTTTGAGAATTAAGCTTGTGATACCTGAGCCCCAGGAAATCCCTGCTCCTGGGTGAAATAAAACAAAGAGGGTAACGGCATAACACCAGGGAAGGAACTCAGCCAGCATTGCTTCTGTCCTGCTCCAAATAATATCCCACGAACGCCACCCTGGGGTGAGCCAGGTGGAGTGGGGAACAGGAAGAGGAGAAATACAATTAGCTGCTGGCCTCACCTGTGAGCACCCAGGCTCCACCTCGTCTCCCAGGGCCGCCTCCTCTCCCTTTGCGCCTGTGTCCTATAGTTAGATAACTTTATCTCTGCGAAGGTGCTGGCTGAAGACAGTCCTTTTCTCAGGAAATTGTTTTAAAGGGAAACTCTTTGAGATCTCAACTAATTTTATTATCCCAATCTATTAACGAGACTATAACCAGCCCTGTAACTTTGAGTGAGTCAGCCTCTTCGGGCTTCTAGGTTAAGGATTTAGGTCTAAAGAAACTTTAAGGATCCTTTTAGCTTCAAGATTCTCTTTTCTAATAGTGAGATGCCTGTTGTTGAGGACAAAGGGGTGGCAGTTTTGCATGAGGAACCTGACTGATTCCTTCCCGTCTGCTGTAAGTCCGCAGGGCTCACCATGGTCACTCACTGGCTGACATGGCTTTGAAAATAGGAAATAGAATAGTGATAAGGGGGGAAAAGAGGAGATGCCAGATTCTGCACATTGTTTGTTGATTTTAACATAGAATGAAGATATGCAGTTTGTCAGAACCTATCAATAACATAATGATAACAAGCAAACTCTGGTTGTCAAACTGAGGAATTCACTTCTGTAGTAAAATAAAATAAATAAAAATATTAAATGCATGGAGAAGCACTAATTACTATTACTAGTCATCAGATGCCAACTGTGGCTCCTCCTTGAGAAAGAGAGATGTCAGCTGGCCTTAAGTGACATGTTCCAATTTCACTTAGAACCAAACCACTATCTCACTTCCAGCCCTTTTACCTTGCTATTCCTCCACTCTGGAGGTCTCACAGGCAAACGCTGTTTGAATTTGAATTTCACTAGATTTTTGTTTACAGTTTATTGTCCATTTAGTTCTGTGGCTCTTGTCCCTTTTTTTTTTCCCCTCCAATGAAAACACAGCCACAGAATAATCTCTAATTAAATTACTATTTTACAAAGAGTGAAAACCCAAAAGCAGTGGTTTCATTTTTTAAGGGAAAAAATGGACTGGAAGGTTGTAGGACTAGCTCTGCCCACATCCCTTCACCAAGTAGTGATTCACCACATCATTACATCTCTCTGGGTTCAGAACCAAACCATCTATAAAGTCTCTCTCAGCTCTGTGTCATCATAAATTTAACCATTGCTACACTGAGTAACATTGTTTTAAAAACCAACATAAATACATCGGAGGTTTGTCTCCTCCCACCCAGAAGAATTCCCGGATACAAGTATGGCTTTAATCAGCACTTGGTTTGTTTGTTTTTTCCCCTTTGCATTCATTATGTAAAATATTATGTCTTCCTGAGACAATGGGCTTCCCTCCTCCTCAGTTTGTGTCTCCGCAACCAAAAATGTCTCCAACATTCATAACACTAAACTCCCCATCCAATACAATGGGAGGGAAAGTGTCTCTCCTACTCTCCTTTTCTCTTTAACATCTGACTCCATCAACAGCTTCTATTTGGGGTGGAATCTGGGAGTAGAGATGAAATTGCCACATAACTGACAAGGTCTGAAAATTGACTGATTATCTTTTATGTGATTTTTTTCCCTATTTCTTCTTCTGTAGCACTTGCTTCTGCAGTTATTTATTGCAAAAGTGGAAACAATTCAAAGAATGGTGCTATCTTCAGTTACTAATTAATCCACTAAGAAACGTAAAAGCATTCCCTTCTGGGAAAAGGGGGCCTTACGTAGTTGACAAAAGTCCTTTATCTTCAAAGGTCTGGAGGCTGAATCATTGTCAATCTCCAGGAGTGCTGTTGTACTTTCAAAGACTCCCTAAAGACTTCCCATGGAAGACTGACCAAAGGGGAATCCAGTCATGGAGAAAAGCTGAGCTTGATGAATTCCAAATTTACCATTTCTATCATTAAGAGATGAAACTGTCATCACACATGGACCACAAAGGGGAGCCTCTCATCTGTTCCAATCAAATATGCAAATATTATAGTCAAGTAACCAAAGAATTATTCCTTCACCCACATTTCTGTGTCATTTATATCCTCTGAACAATGATACACAATATCTCACCAGGTTTCTGGGCTACAGTTTTAAATTTTTGTCCCATTCTACAGCATGTACGAAGAAGCCTAAGTGGGTGCCACAGAGGAGCTATGTTTCTGTTGACTGTAGACACCCCATGAAAAGTAAGTTATTTCAGAGCCAGAGTGCATTTTATTTCACCTCTGGCCATGTAATTCCAGTCTCCCTGTCACTTAGACAAATCATGGCCAATAAAAATGTAAAGGGATAATAAGTGATCTTAATTTATCAACTAATCCCAGAATTGAAAGAAAAAAAAAAGACTCAAGTGTTATCAACAGACCCTAAACAGTGTTGACAGCAGAGTAGCAAAATAACCAAAATGGTAAGGAAAAAGTGAAGATCAAGAAACCTACATTTTCAACAATTCTTTGTCCAAAAATAAAAAAACTTCTGGGAAGATGGCAGCATGAGCAGGGTGGCAGAAATCTCCTCCCAAAATCATATATATTTGTGAAAATACAACAAATACAACTATTCCTGAAAGAGAGACCAGAAGATACAGTACAACAGCCAGGCTACAGCTACATCTGCGAGAACTCAGCACTTCACAAAGTGGGTAAGATACAAAGCCCTGACCTGGCGGGACCCGAGCACTCCTCCACCCCAGTGCACAGGCGGGAGAAAAAGAATCAGAGTGGGGTGGGAGTGGAAGCACACACTGGCTAAATAACCAGCCCTGGTGATCTGCACCGGGAGCACAGACACACATCGCATGGTGTATTGGAGATTAGAGAAACGGAAAGGCAGGATCTGAGACAGAGACTGCAAGCAGGTTCCCTCAGCCGGCTCCCCAGGACAAAAGAAAAGCAGGTGCTTTTTTTTAAGTTTTAAAGAGACAAGGGCCCAGGAGTGGAACAAAATCGTCCCAGCGCACTCAGTTAAGCAGGCTGGGAGTCTTGGGGAATTTCAGAACCCCTGGCTGGCGGCCGGGCAAAGCTGCGCTGAGGCTTCCCACAGAGATCAACAGCCTGCCATTCGTTCCCCCAGCCGGGGCAGAGCTGCCACTGCTGCAGAACTGCGGAGGAGTGGCCCCCGCCCACAGCAACCTCACAGAATCTACTCCTGGTTGGTGCGCAGCTAAGCGGGAAGGTCCCCAGAACCTACAACAAGGTATAGGATTGGCTGAGATGGCCCAGCACACAGGCAGCTCAGGGGATTATCCCAGAGACTGCCTCCCGGTGTGCAGGAAACCAGCTCAGGCCCCAGAGAGGAGCAAGGAGAACAACAAGCAGGAAGGGACTTTGTTCTCGCAGCTGACACACGTGGCACCTACCAGCGACCACTTCTATCACCATGAAAAGACCGAGGAATATAGTCCAGATAAGGATCACCCAGACAACCGCAGAGAGAGGGCCTGATGGAATAGATCTAACAATCTTCCTGAAAAAGAATCCAGAATAAAAGTCATAACCATGCTGATGGATCTACAGAGAAATATGCAACAGCTAAGGGAGGAAGTCAGGGGAGATATTACAGAAATGAAACAGTCGATTCATGGGTTGAAGAGCAGACTGGACGAGGTGCAAGAGACTGTTAATGGAATAGAAATCAGAAAACAGGAATACAGAGAAGCTGGGGCAGAGAGAGATAAAAGGATCTCTAGGAATGAAAGAGTATTAAGAGAACTGTGTGACCAATCCAAACAGAACAATATTTGCATTATAGGACTACCAGAAGAAGAAGAGAGAGAAAAAGGGATAGAAAGTGTCTTTGAAGAAATAATTGCTGAAAACTTCCCCAAGCTGGGGAAGGAAATAGTTTTTCAGACCATGGAAGCCCACAGATCTCCCAACACAAGGCACCCAGGAAAGACAACACCAAGACAGATAATAATTAAAATGGCAAAGATCAAAGACAAGGACAGAGTACTAAAGGCAGCAAGAGAAAGAAAAAAGATCACCTAAAAAGGAAAACCCACCAGACTATCATCAGATTTCTCAACAGAAACCTTACAGGCCAGAAAAGAATGGCATGATATATTTAACGTAATGAAACAGAAGGGCCTTGAACCAAGAATACGGTATTCAGCACGACTATCATTTAAATTGGAGAGAGGGATTAAACAATTCCTAGACAAGCGAAAGCTGAGGGAATTTGCCTCCCACAAACCACCTCTACAGGATATCTTAAACGGACTGCTCTACATGGAAGGGCTCGTACGGTTAAAAAGATGTCACCAGAGAAAATAAAATCATAGTGAAGAAAGCAGACCACCCAAATACTAACTAAAGGCAAAAAGTAAAATCAAATATCCACAAAAACAGTCAGAGGAAATGTAAAAGAATACAGAATAAAACACCTAGCATATAAAGAATGGAGGAGGAAGAATAAGAAGGGAGAGAAATAAAGAATCATCAGACTGTGTTCATAATAGCTTAACAAGAGAGTTAAGTTAGACTGTTAGATAGTAAAGAAGCTAACCTTGAACCTCTGGTAACCACGAATCTAAAGCCAGCAATGGCAATAAGTACATATCTATCGACAATCACCCTAAATGTAAATGGACTGAAGGCACCAATCAAAAGACACAGAGTAATAGAATGGATAAAAAAAGCAAGACCCATCTATATGCTGCTTACAAGAGACTCACCTCAAACCCAAAGATATACACAGACTAAAAATGAAGGGATGGAAAAAGATATTTCATGCAAACAGCAAGGAGAAAAAAGCAGGTGTTGCAGTACTTATGTCAGACAAAATAGACTTCAAAATGAAGAAAGTAGCAGGAGATAAAGAAGGACACTACATAATGACAAAGAGGTCAGTCCAACAAGAGGATATAACCATTATAAATACATATGCACCCAACACAGGACACCAATATATGTGAAACAAATACTAACAGAATTAAAGGAGGAAATAGAAAGCAAGGCATTCATTTTAGGAGACTTCAACACACCACACACTCAAAAGGACAGATCAACAAGAGAGAAAATAAGTAAAGACACAGAGGCACTGAACAACACACTAGAACAGATGGACCTAACAGACATCTACAGAACTCTACACCCAAAAGCAGCAGGATACACATTCTTCTCAAGGGCACATGGAACATTTTCCAAAATAGACCACATACTAGGCCACAGAAAGAACCTCAGTAAATTCAAAAATACTGAAATTCTACCAACCAACTCCTCAGATCACAAAGGTATAAAACTAGAAATAAATTGTACAAAGATAACAAAAAAGCTCACAAATACATGGACGCTTAACAACATGCTCCTAAATAATCAATGGATCAACGACCAAATTAAAACAGAGATCAAACAATATATGGAGACAAATGACAACAACAACACAAAGCCCCAACTTCTGTGGGACGCAGCAAAGGCAGTTCTAAGAGGAAAGTATATTGCAATCCAGGCCTATTTAAAGAAGGAAGAACAATCCCAAATGAATAGTCTAAAGTCACAATTATTGAAATTGGGAAAGAAGAAAAATGAGACCCAAAGTCAGCAGGAGAATGGACATAATAAAGATCAGAGAAGAAATAAATAAAATTGAGAAGAATAAAACAATAGAAAAAAGCAATGAAACCAAGAGCTACTTCTTTGAAAAAATAAACAAAATAGATAAACCCCTAGCCAGACTTATTAAGAGAAAAAGAGAATCTACACACATAAACAGAATCAGAAATGAGAAAGGAAGCATAACGACGGACCCCACAGAAATACAAAGAATTATAAGAGAATACTAGGAAAATCTATATGCTAACAAACTGGAAACCTAGAAGAAATGGACAACTTCTTAGAAAAATACAACCTTCCAAGACTGACCAAGCAAGAAAAAGAAAACCTAAACAGATCAATTATCAGCAACGAAATTGAATCGGTAATCAGAAAACTACACAAGAACAAAACCCCAGGGCCAGATGGATTCACCTCTGAATTTTACCAGACATATAGAGAAGAAATAAAACCCATTCTCCTTAAAGTTTTCCAAAAAATAGAAGAGGAGGGAATACTTCCAAACTCATTCTATGAAGCAAGCATCACTCCAATACCAAAACCAGGCAAAGAGCCCACCAAAAAAGAAAATTACACACCCATATCCCTGATGAATATAGATGCCAAAATACTCAACAAAATATTAGCAAACTGAATTCAAAAATACATCAAAAGAATCACACACCATGATCAAGTGGGATTCATCTCAGGGATGCAAGGATGGTACAACATTTGAAAATCCATCAACATCATCCACCACATCAAAACAAAGAAAAACAACAACCACATGATTGGGCTCTCTTGTCACCTCCTTGTGTGAGCCAGGAGCTCTGTCATTTCACTTTAACTCTAAATAAAAGCCTGTACCTTCCTCTCCTAAAACAAAACAACAACAACAAAAAAAAAACCTACATGATCATCTCCATAGATGCTGAAAAGGCATTTGACAAAATTCAACATCCATTCACGATAAAAACTCTCAACAAAATGGGTATAGAGGGCAAGTACCTCAACATCATAAAGGCCATATATTACAAACCCACAGCCAACATCACACTTAACAACGAGAAGCTGAAAGCTTTTCATCTAAGATCGGGAACAAGACAGGGATGCCCACTCTCCCCATTGTTATTCAACATGGTACTGGAAGCCCTAGCCACAGAAATCAGACAAAACAAAGAAATACAAGGCATCCAGATTGGTAAAGAAGAAGTCAAACTGTCACTATTTGCAGATGACATGATATTGTACATAAAAAACCCTAAAGACTCCACTCCAAAACTACTAGAACTAATATCTGAATTCAGCAAAGTTGCAGGATACAAAATTAATACACAGAAATCTGTTGCTTTCCTATACACTCATGACAAGCTAACAGAAAGAGAAATCAGTAAAACAATTCCATTCACAATTGCATCAAAAAGAATAAAATACCTAGGAATAAACCTAACGAAGGAAGTGAAAGACCTGTACTCTGAAAACTACAAGACACTCCTAAGAGAAATTAAAGAGGACACTAACAAATGGAAATGCATCCCATGCTCTTGGCTAGGAAGAATAAATATTGTCAAAATGGCAATACTACCTAAAGCAATCTACAGATTCAACGCAATCCCTATCAAACTACCAAAAGCTTTCTTCAATGAACTGGAACAAATAATTCTAAAATTCATATGGAACCACAAAAGACCCCAAATAGCCAAAGTAATCCTGAGAAGGAGGAATAAAACAGGGGGAATTACGCTGCCTGACTTCAAGCTCTACTACAAAGCCACAGTAATCAAGACAATTTGGTATTGGCACAAAAACAGACCCACAGACCAGTGGAACAGAATAGAAATCCTTACATTAACCCAAACATATATGGTCAATTAATATTTGATAAAGGAGCCTTGAATATACAGTGGGGAGATGACAGCCTCTTCAGCAGCTGGTGTTGGAAAAACTGGACAGCTACATGTAAGAGAATGAAACTGGACTACTGTCTAGCCCCATACACAAAAGTAAACTCAAGGTGGATCAAAGACCTGAATGTAAGTCATGAAACCATAAAACTCTTAGAAAAAAACATAGGCAAAAATCTCTTGGACATAAACATGAGAACTTCTTCATGAACATTTCTTCCCGGGCAAGAGAAACAAATGCAAAAATGAACAAGTGGGACTACATCAAGCTGAAAAGCTTCTGTACAGCAAAGAACACCATCAGTAGAACAAAAAGACATCCTACAGTATGGGAGAATATATTCATAAATGACATATCCGATAAGAATTTGACATCCAAAATATATAAAGAACTCACGCACCTTAATAAACAAAAAGCAAATAATCCAATTAAGAAATGGGCAGAGGACATGAATAGACACTTCTCCAAAGAAGAAATTCAGATGGCCAACAGGCACATGAAAAGATGCTCCACATCACTAATCATCAGAGAAATGAAAATTAAATCCATAATGAGATATCACCTCACACCAGTGAGGATGGCCAACATCCAAAACACAAACAACAACAAATGTTGACAAGGATGTGGAGAAAGGGGAACCCTCCTACACTGCTGGTGGGAACACAAATTAGTTCAACCATTGTGGAAAGCAGTATGGAGGTTCCTCAAAAAACTCAAAATAGAAATACCATTTGACCCAGGAATCCCACTCCTAGGAATTTACCCTAAGGATGCAGCAGCCCAGTTTGAAAAAGACAGATGCTCCCCTATGTCTCTCGCAGCACTATTTACAATAGCCAAGAAATGGAAGCAACCTAAGTGTCCATCAGTAGATGAATGGATAAAGAAGATGTGGTACACATACACAATGGAATATTATTCAGCCATAAGAAGAAAACAAATCCTACCATTTGCAACAACATGGATGGAGCTAGAGGGTATTATGCTCAGTGAAATAAGCCAAGCCGAAAAAGACAAGTATCAAATGATTTCACTCATATGTGGAGTATAAGAACAAAGAAAAAATACTGAAGGAACAAAACAGCAGCAGAGTCACAGAACCCAAGAACGGACTAATAGTTACCAAAGGGAAAGGGACTGGGGAAAATGGGTGGGAAGGGAGGGATAAGAGGGAAAAGGGGGCATTACGATTAGCAGACGTAATGTTAGGGGGCATGGGGAGGGCTGTACAACTCAGAGAAGAAAAGTGGGGATTCTATAGCATCTCACTACGCTGATGGACAGTGACTGTAATGGGGTAGGTGGGGGGGACCTGATGAAGTGGGAAGTTTAGTAACTATAATGTTGCACATGTAATTGTAGATTAATGATACCAGAATAAAAAAATAATAAGAATAATAATAACAATAATAACAAATAATAAATATAAGATAGAACAAAGACTAATATACTAACAATGTGTATAAAACAAGGCACAATTAATTTTGAAATATCTCTGAAATATACCATTTAATTTGTTCTTAAATGTACCAGAGTAACTGTGGTGGTTTTAAAATGTATGTGAAAATTCTTTGATATCTCTCCTTCAGGAGGTAGAGCTTAATTCCCTTCTGCTTGAGTGAGTAACTCATTTCCAACAGAATATGGCAGAAATGAAGGTCAGTGACTTTGAGGCTATGTCATTCTCTTGGGTCACTCCCAAAGGCCAACATCTTGATGGCAACCTCATGAGAGAACCTGAGCTGAACCATTAGCTAAGCCCATCCTGGATCCCTAACTCATGGAAGCTGGTGAGATAATAAATATTTATTGTTTTAAGCTGTTAAGGTTTGAGGTAAAGCATACAGCAACAGATAATTAATATAGAATATTTGACCCCCTTCTATATTAAGATTTCTGTTACATAGTATACAATCTGTGATTATCTCAAACACTACTAACTTACCTATTGTCAATCCCACCCCATTAGAATGTAACTGCATGAAAGCAGAAATTTTTTTTTCTTTAGTGCCATGCACTTAGTGAAAAGCAATGTGTAGCACAAAGCAGGTGCTCAAAAAATATTTCTTGAATGTGTCATTTGATGAAGTTGTCATAATCTCAATCAGAGATAAAAAACTTTTTTGACTATTCCATTGGTAGCAAACTAAATAAACTCCAGCAAAGGGACTAAATGGCAACAATATTTATAGTAAAGTTGGACTGAACTTTCTAACATTAAGATAACTTAATTTTGTTATATAGATAAAATATCTGTGCCTATTTGTTGACAGAAGGAAAAGGCTCAACTGGAGATAAAATTATATAATCTCTCCACATTATGTTAACCAACAAACAACTATGAGAGTAAAGGGTTCTATAGGAAAACAAAAATGAAAACAATAACCACACACACACACTCCACCTCAGAATCTAGTGTGGGAGAATGGACTAAAATAAAAGGCCTCCTCCCATGTGATTAATTATATTGATAATTTGAAAATGCTGAGGGATTGTAAATATAACAATGTGATAAGTCTTCTAAGAGCCAAAATAAATAGTACAATGTTCATTTTCAACACTTACAAAGCTGTTGCTTTCCTGTTTATACTGCAGAGCCAGATACATCCCTTAGTTTTCTTTGTTTCAGCAGCTTTGCTATTTGCATCTAAAGAACAATCTACTCAACCTAATTATTTTCCACCCATGCCCAACTAAATCCTCTACTAAACTGACTCTTTATTCAAGTTATACAATTCCACTATGCTCCTCCATGGTCATCACTGTGTCATTTTACTTTCTTTGTATTTCCTGGATGTAAAAGAAATGCTTAGTAATTGGCTATGCTGTATTTTACCCTTCAGGTCTTAGACAACTTTAAAAAGTCTGTGAATTATCTTGTTATCAATTCAATAAGGAGTTTCTACCACCAGCTCCTACTGTTCTAGGTGATGTAAATTAAATAACATTTCTAAAAATTAGATAATCTTTTCTAAAAGAAAATAAACCCACCCCAAAGATTGTTACTATAGTAAAAATCATCACACTGGACTTATGTTAGGCAGTTGTGGGAATCATATATTAATTCAGTTTTCTGGCTGAATCGTGTCACAAAGACGGAAATTACAGAAGTTCAGTGAAATTAGAAATAGGTAAACATTTCAGAAAGAATAAAGTTGAATCCAAGTCTTGAATGAACTGTTTGAGCTAAAACAAAATTGGCTTGCATGTCCTAACTTAAAAAATCCTAGGAAATAAAAAGAGACAAAGACAATGAACAGAGAAAAAGGATAGTGCACAGATAAATTGTAGGACTAAAACCTGACTTAATAGTGGAGTCTACCTTTAATAGAAAAATGACAACTGATTCTTTATAAATTATTGGTGCCTGGGGAAAGGATTAGAATTGTTGGATGATCTTCAAAATAATCTTGAGAAAGAAGAACGTGACAGCAGGTATCATCTTCCCTGATTTCAAACTATATTACAAAGCTATAGTAATCAAAACAGTATGGTGACGGCATTAAAAACACACTCAGATTAATGGAACAGAATAGACCACAGAAATAAACCCATATATATGCTCAATTAATTTACAACACAGGAGTCAAGAATATACAATGAGGAAAAGATAGTCTCTTAATAAATGATGTTGAGAAAACTAAACAGCCACATGCAAAAGAATGGAACTGGGCCACTATCCTACACCATACACAAAAATCAACTCAAAATGGATTAAAGGCTTGCATGTAAGACCTGAAACCATAAGGCTCCAAACAGAAAACAGATGGTAAGCTTCTTGACATAGGCCATAGCGATGATTTTTGGATTTAACACCAAAATCAAAGGTAACAAAAGAAAAAGTAAATAAGTGGACCTACATAAAACTAAAAAACTTCTGCACAGCAAAGGAAACTGCAACAAAATGGAAGGGCAACCTACTGCATGGGAGAAAATATTTGCAAATCATATATCTGATAGGGGATTAATATCCAAAATATATAAAGAACTCATGTGAGTCAATAGCAAAAAACAAACAAACAAGCGATCCTATTTTTAAAATGGACAGAATTGGTTGGAGTAAGGATTTAATAATGTGAGTAGCTGTTGAACCACTGTGCTGTATACTTGAAACCAATATAAGATTGTATATCAACTATACTTCAATTTAAAGAATTTAGAGATTATATAAATCTTATGCATTGCAATAAAAATACATTTGTTAATGAGAGAGGTGATCTTGAATAGCTAAAAACTATTGCTTTACCAGAGGTTGGCAGGTTTATTCTGTAAAGGATTTTATGGGCTATATGGTTTCTGTTGTAATTACTCAACTCTGCTTTTTACTGGGAAAGAAAAATAGGCAATATGTAAGAGAATGAGTATGGCTCTAGAATGTGTTCCCATAATATTTCACTTAAAAATAAATAAATAAATAAATAAATAAATGGGTGGATAAGCTGAATGACATTTTCCTCAAGATATACAGATGACTAATAAGCACATGAAAAGATGCTCAAAATCACTAATCATCACGGAAATACAAATCAAAGCTGCAATGATATATATCACCTCACACCTATTAGAATGGCTAATATTAAAAGACAAGAAATAAGTGTTGGTGAGGATGTGGAGAAAACAGAACCCTCCTACACTGTGGGTGAGAATGTAAGCTGGCACAGCCACTAGAGAAAACAGTATGGAGGGTCCTCAAAAAATTAAAAATAGAACTATCATATGATTTAGCAAATCCACTTCTGGGTGTTTATCCAAAGAAAATAGAGCACTAACTTGAAGAGATATCTGAACTCCCATGTTCACTGCAGCCCTATTTACAATAGCCAAGATAGGGAAGCAATCTAAGTGTCCATCAGCAGATGAATGGATAAAGAAAATGAACAGTACTCAGTCATAAAAAAAGAATGAAATCTTGCCATTTGTGGCAACATGGATGGAACAGGAGGAAATTATGCTAAGTAAAATAACTTAGAGGCAAATACCGTATGATTTCACTTATGTGTGAAATTTAAAAAAGAAAAAAAAAGCAAGCTCATAAATACAAAGAACAGATTGGTGGCTGCTAGAAGCAGGGGGCAAGGGATGAGCAAAATGGGTGATGGTGGTCAAAAGGTACAAACTTACAGTTACAAAATACTTAAGTCTTGGGGATGTACAACATAGTGGCTATAGTTAGTAATACTGTAATGCATATTTGAAAGTTGCTAAGACAGTAAATCTTAAAAGTAAATCACAAGAAAAAAACTTTTGTAACTGCGTATAGCAATGGATGTTATCTACACTTACTACAGTGATTGTTTTGCAATATATACAAAAATTGAATCATTATGTTGTATACCTGAAGCTATTATATGTCAATTATACCTCAATTAAAAGATCTGTTGGATGGTCTTATGTTTGAAAGAGAAGTCAGCAAGGAGGAGGTCGAGTGGTATGTGTACAGCCAGAGGGATTACTATGGTGGGTCCAGTTAGTCAACAACCACATTCATGCCCTGATCGACTATTTTGGAAGTTTAAGTATAGATAAATTTAAGTATGCAATCCCAGTACTAGTGGCTCTTAAATAATCATAATACTGGGGGGAAGGAAAATCATGATAAAAAAAAATAAGATTATGAAATGCAGCATCATAAATAATCTGAATTTTGCCTTCTCATCTCTCTGCCCCGTCTCATGAACGCCGCCATTCTCTACTCTCCTACGGTCCATATCCCCATAGTGGTGTGCCAGGGCTGTGTTGTCTTGGACATGCAGCAATCAACCAAATAGACAAAAATCCCCATCCTCTTGGATCTTGTTAATGTGGAAGAGACAGACAGAAAATAAAATAACTAAGTCAAAAAAAATGCATACATATACATGACAATTCAATGTTAATATCTTTTAATGACATTTTTAAATAAGGGGGAAAGTCTTTGATATTGACCCACATATTTACCCTTTCCTCAGAAGTATCTGTCTCAAGGAGCAAGGGAGCTGGGGCATGTCCTAATCCTCCTCAGTCAGGGGTTAAGGACACCTCCCAGGGGAGTGTTAATTCCCTGGCACATGTAGGCTACATGGGCCAGAGATGACCTTCAGGCAAAGAGATGTAGTGGCTGGCACTAAGTCATAGACCCAGCTTGCTCTGAAATGGCAAGACAGAGGGAAAGAGTGGGACAGAGTTTGCTACAATTCATAACTATATATGCCACATAATGGAGTACATTACACAGGGCCCTACCACTGGGCCCCTATGGCTCTCCTCTGGCTATGGCCCTTCCTGCAGGGGAACAGGGCTATGGAGCTAAGAGGACATGGCCACTAGGAAACCATGGTACCCCTTCTAGACCATGCTCCATGGAATCCCAGAACTCCTGCCTGATAAGGGTAGAATTGTGTCCCCCAACTAAACATATGTTGGAGTCATAACCCCCAGTACTTCAGAATGTGACCATATTTGGAGATTGGGTCTTCGTATAATCAAGCTTAAATGATGTCATTAGATTAAGACTTACTCTAGTATGAGCGGTGACCTTATAAAAAGGGGTAATTTAGGCACAGAAGCAGACACAGGAAGAGGGAAGATGGTGCTAAGAGACCCAAGGAGAAGATGGCCATCTACAAGCCAGGAGGCGAGGCCTCACATTCCCCAGAAGGAAACAACCCTGCCAACATTTGGTTTGGATTTGCATCCTCCAGAACTGTGCGGCAATACATTGTGTTGTTTAAGCCACCCAGTTACGGTACTTTGTCATGGCAACCCTTAGTTTAGGAGACTAATACACTGCCCACACAGCCCCAAGTCTTCAATCAGTGAGGTCGGACTGTCCCTCAAGTCTGTCTTGCCAAGTGTGGACAGGTTGCCAGTGTGCCTTCCCCAGTTTTAAGGTGTGGATTTTGTAGGGCTATGTAGGCAATGCTTGAGTGTCCACATGCTTGCACGAGAGCCCTTCATGTATGAGATGGGGTCAGGAGTGAGAGAGAAGTGGGTTAAGTCATGGGCCAGGGCCAACTCTCCAAGACCACAAGGTGCCAGAGTGGAACTCTGACAAGTTTAGGACTTCTACATCCAAACCTGGTCCCCCAGCTTGTTGGAGTGATATTTCAATATTGGAGAGGTATTTAACCTTATATTTTAAATTAAAACAGCTATAGGAACGTACTCTGAACAAATGTGAAGCTTATAAGCAACAACTGTAAATTTTTGTAAGATGACAGCTTTGAAACCACCCAAGAGTCAGAACTTTGCCACCTGCCCCAGAAGCCCCTTGTTCGTGCCCTACGCCCCTCTCTCCAAAATTAAGCACTACCTTGAGTTATTTCCTTCACTGCATCTATCATCCAAGTATTCATCGCTAGTTACTATAGTTTGGTATTGTACATTTTTTTAGCCTGATACATCTTTTTAATATACAATCTAATTTCCCCCTTTCTATTCTTTTACCTTACAAGTTATCTGTTCAACGTTCCAGCTCATTTGACGTGGAGTTTCCCACCATCTGAATGTTGGTAACTGCATTTTCATGGTTCAGTCCAACACATTCCTCTCTGTCTTCTGCATAGCCTACAAACTGGCAGCTGGATCCAGAAACTTGATTAAACTCAGATTCAGGTATGATCTCTTTGGAACATCCATACATATTCTTATGTTTTTTTCATCAGGAGAAATATCTGGTTTTCACTCTTTTTTATCTCAGGAGCTACTGATGCTCACTGCCTACATCTTTTCATTAATTGGAATTAGAAAATGTTGATGTTGTAGTTCTATCATTGTTCTTTTATTTATCAAGTAAAATCATTTTATAAGATGATTCTTCCTCTCCTATACTGTTTGGTTACCCAGTGGTATCATTTGTATGGGAAAGACAGATAAATGTTTGATTTTCACCCCCCTTATGCAATTTTCAAGATAATAAATTGGCTTTATTGTCATAAATGGTGTGTATGATGCCTGAAATGAGGCGCAGTATGTTCATGGAGAGTCACTTTTATCACAGTGTGGTGTACTCAGCATTATAGTGTAGGCAACAGTTAAAGACCATCTCCAGAGATTCCTCTAGCACTGTTAGGTTTCAGCTGTTGTTTTTCGAAGCGGCCTAAATGCTAAACTGTATTCAAATTATGATTCTGTTCTCAATATTGATTGTGATACATAGTTTAAGAGTAATGGTAAAAGGAGGAAACCATCATAGCAACATTCAGACTAAATGGAATCTGTTATGGGTTGAATTATGTCCCCTAAAAAAAGATATGTTTAAGTCCAACCCCTGGTACCTGTGAATGTGGTCTTATTTGGGAAAAGGGTCTCTGCAGATGTAATCAAATTAGGATGAGATCATTAGGTTGGATCCTGATCCAATATAAAATAAATCTTTATAAAATAAGAGACAAAAACACATGGAGAACAAGACCATGAGACAATGGAAGCAGAAACTAGAGTGATACATCTGGAAGCTAAGGAATTCCAAGGATTGCTGGCCAACATTGGAGGCTGGAAGAGGCAAGAAAGGATTCTCCCTTACTGGTTTCAGAGACAGCATAGCCCTGCAGAAACACTGATTTCACACTTTCAGCCCAAGATCAAAGTAAGACAATACATTTCTGTTTTAGGCCCCCCAATACTTAGCACTTTATTATAGGAACCCTAGGAAAGTCTTTCCTGGGTCATGGTTTAATCTATGAGGAAATTGAAAGCCAATGAAACAAAAAGATTTGCCGAAGATCCCATACGGCACCCAAGACTAGAATCCAGACCTTCTGATTCTTTTTCTAGTCCTCCATGACTGTACTGCCTCTCATTTACAGGATAAAAATTCATTCATTCACTTACACAAATATTTATTAAGCACCCACCAAGTGACAGCCATTGACAGCCATTAACATAGACAAGGAAATACATGGGTCCTGAAAAAGTTTTTTGTCCTCATGGTGCTTAGAGTCTACTAGGAAGAGGAGGTAATGATTAATAATAACAGTAATAATAATAATGATAAAACAATTTCACAATAATGTTTAGCAAATATAATAATTTGATATCCTGGTAAGCAGAACAAAGAAAATAAAAGAGTGAAAACAAAAAGTTACAATAAAATGTTTGCACAAAAATGAAAAAAAAAAGAAAGTCAAGTCCATTATTCTTCTAAGCATTTTGCTGCAGTGTTATAAATTTATAAAGACCAGACCAGTGGTTTTGAACAGGAAGTGGTTTGTCCCACGGAGAACATTGGGCAAAGTCTGGAGGCATGAGTGATTGTCATCACTAAGCGATGTTACTGGCTCCCACGATGCCACAATGCACAGAATAGTCCCCCAACAGAATTACCCACTCAAAATGTCAATAGCTCCAAGTGGAGAATCTGAACTAGATTAAATAGAGGCTATTTTCTTAGTTATACTTCTTAAATGTATCACCAATTCCTTATTGAAAAGGACCTGAAGATTGATATCTGAACCCACTGTCAATGCATTAGAACTTATTTACAATAGGTCTATAGGAAAAATACGTATTTCTCATTTCATAGTCAATAAATCCTTCTGTTGAAGATGTGGTACATATACACAATGGAATATTATTCAGCCATAAGAAGAAAACAAATCCTACCATTTGCAACAACATGGATGGAGCTAGAGGGTACTATGCTCAGTGAAATAAGCCAGGCGGAGAAAGACAAGGGCCAAATGGTTTCACTCATCTGCAGAGTATAACAACAAAGTGAAAACTGAAGGAACAAAACAGCAGCAGACTCACAGAACCCAAGAATGGACTAGTGGTTACCAAAGGGAAAGGGGTTGAGGAGGGTGGGTGGAAAGGGAGGGAGAAGGGGATTAAGGGGTATTATGATGAGCACACATAATACAGGAGGGGTTATGGGGAAGAAGTATAGCACAAAGACAAGTATGAGACAATGGAAACAGAGGTAAGCATCTTACTGTGCTGATGGACAGTGACTGTAATGGGGTATGTGGTGGGGACCTGAACATAGTGGGAATGTAATAACCACAATGTTGCTCATGTGAAACCTGAGCGTAAGATTGTATATCAAGGATACCTTAATACTAAATAAATAAATAAATCCTTCTGTCTTCCTGTTAATTTCATAGCTATTATTTTTTATGGATATCAGGACTAGGTGAACTCATGACAACTGCTATCAAGATTCTGGCAAACTTTTATAGAATGCTGTCTCAACCAGACCCATTTCTGCTAAAGTATACTATGTATTTCACATGTATGAGAAAATGATATTTCTATCTTCATTGTTCATCGTGTCAAGTGATTTGCTTCTCATATAAACCTATACATTATTTAGATAAGAGTCCTTAGATTTATTAAGCACCAAGAATGAGCAGTTGAAGCTCAGGCAGACACTTTGAAGTAACCATTAAGTATCAGTAAATAATGGACTGGAATGCAGTAAATAATCATATGGATGTTAAGTGAAGTAGGAAGTGAGTAATGAATTCAATACAGGAACTTCCACAGAATCAAAAGCAGAGGAGTTGGAACTTGCAAATTTCTCTTAGCTGAGCAGAGTAATCAAGAAATCACAAGCTTACTAAAAATAGATGATTCCAAATCCAATATAGGAATGACAGGATAGAACGAAGCACGTCCAAGCATAAAAACGACAAAGGGCCAATTCAGACTGACTGGCCTAGGGCTCAGGATTTGCCTTAGGGTAAAGGAACCATGGACCTATGAGCCAGGCCCAGGTTAAGGTTGACCAAGGACAGGCGAGAGGCATAGAAATGTAATTATGGAAGTCTAGCACAAATGATGGTAAGCAGAAAGATAAGATGCAGTAAAAAATTGATAGAATAACCTAGACTTTCCAACAAGCTTTCAATGAGCAGACCATGATTGTAATTGCATTACCGTATTCATTTAATGAAACTTCAGAAATGACCAAATAAAAGGGATATTAAAGACTGATTATTGATTTTCAAAATAAGACTTTGATTTTTAAAGTGATGATAATTAAGATTAACAATAATAATAGTAAAACGTATGCTTCTATAGGCAAAGAACAAGATGCTCTTATTTTCTCATTTAATACTCTCACTAATCTTATAAGGTAGGTACTATCAATAACTCCAATTTGTGAGTAAAAATAATAAGTATTACACAGGTCAAGCAATTAGGCCAAAGTTACATAAGTAATAAGTGGCAGACTAACTTTCTAACTTAAATCTTTCTGATTCTAAAGGTTTTGTTGTTTTTCCCTTTTGTTATTAACTACATATTTTAATTGGAAACTAATACATGCTCCTGGTTAAAAAACAAATCATGAATTACAGATGGGTGTTAGCCATTGCCTTCTACTCCAGATATTCTGTTTCCTAGTCCTCGCTCCAAAAAGAACCACTATTACCATCTTTTATATATTCTTCTAGAAAGTCTATAAAACATCTCTTCCTCACTCTTTTTATCTTTAACACAAATGGTAGCAAACACACACAAAATTCTATACCTTGTAAAGTTATTTTTCTTAACCACGATATTATATTGCATATTTTTAAATGTTAAGCTCTTCCAATAATAGGTAAGTGATTGAATTTAACAACAACAACAAAAAAACACATGTAAATGTCCAGTAGCATAGTCATGAAAAGACAATCTACAAGTACACCTGTAGATTTTGGAGTGCTTTAAGTGTGACCATGCCTATTATCAGTAATCTCCTAGCTTCTTGTAAACTGTATCATGATGGTTTAGTGTACAGATTATCCAAGGGTGCCTAGGGGAACCTGTCAGGATCCCTAAGATCCTCTCAGGTACTCCACAAGGTCAAAATTATTTTCATATGACACAAGATGTTACTTGTCTTTTTGCAATGGATTTTTCCAGAGGTTACATGAAGTATAATATTACAACAGATTGAATGCAGAAACAGATATAAGAATTTAGCTGTCTTCTATTAAAGCAGATATTGAAGACATTTGCAAAAATATGTAAAACAATGCCATTCTTCTCATAAATTCTTTTTGCTTTTTAGTTATTTTTATTCTATTAAAATATATTATATGTAATGTTATATATAATAATTTTATAACATATAATAATTTTGCATAGCAATATTTTATATACAATAATAAAGTACTCTATTTTATGCTTGTTATTTCAGTGAACATTATTATTGCTATTTTAAATGAATTCTAAATAAAAATTTCACATTTTTCCCTTTAATTTCTATTATGGATAAGTACTGGTAGATCCCACATAAACCCACATAAGAATTCTCTGGGGTCCTTGATAATTTTTAAGAGTTGTGTCAAGAGATTCCTAAGACTAAAGAATTTGAGAACCACTGATACGGTCATTTAGAAAACCTATTTACTACACTATAAATAACATAAACCTGACTATACTTATAGAAAAATGGTCTGAACACAGAAGTCATAAGCAAGAGTAAGAAGCAAGAAAAAAGTCTCTGTAAACAACTGTTCCCTAACTGCCAGTGTGGGCCAAGAATATTTTGTCATCTTAAAACAACAGATTTTTTAGCCCATTTAAAAACTAAATGAACCTTTTTTTCTTATTTTAAAATTGGAAAAGAACAGGAGTAGCAGGGAAGTAGTCCAATATTTAATAATCTACGGTAAAATATTTCATATGTGAGATTAAAACAACAGTACTCAGCTATTCCAAGAGAGAGAAACCTTCCTAGGATTCTCATAGAAACAACATTTGGGGCCCGGTGTCAGCATAGTTGAAGGATTTGTATAGTCCTTTGAAATTCATTATAAACAGAATTTGATATGACCAGAATGAAAACTGTAGGAAGTGATTTCTAAAAATAGGATACGTTTTTGTCAGGTTTTCAAAACTGCAGCTAATAATTCTTGCTGAGGTGAAAAAATGGACTCTCAGGAGGTCCAGTTCTCCTCTGTACATGGGTCCTAACTGACTGCACAGAGATGGAGGTAAACTGAGCCCAGCACCACAAAAGGGAGAGGTATACAAGCCTGTCTTCCTGGGCCCCCATCTTCCCTTTCACTTCCCCTTCCCAGCTTCTCCTCCCCATTTTCCTCCCATGTCTGCCCTGAGTTCAGTGCTTTATCTCCCGATTTTCTCTGCTTTCTTGACCTGAATCAGGGCTTGAGCTCTGACCACCAGCTGGCTGTGGGGCTTCTCATCTCTGAGCCTCAGTTTACTGGGTGGGGGGGTGTGGAATCCTTTCACAAGGTTTATTCATATCTAACTACCATGATGTGCACTTAAGTACCTTACAATTTTAAATGCCAGTTGTATCTCAGTAAAGCTGATTTTTTAAAATTATTTTTTAATGGGGATGATAATAATGCCTACCACTAGGGTTATTAGTAGTGAATGAGAACACTCTTTGTATATTCAATAGCTCCAAACGAAATGGGCATGTTATGATTATTGACCCCCTAAAATTCACATCAACGTAGAATACTCAGACCAGGCACATTCCATACTAGGTGGGGTGTCAGAGACGTCCCTGATGCCCTGCGTGCCTTGAAGGTAAGCCAAGTTAGAAGTCTGTGGTTTCAGGTCGGGACGTAGAAATGCTGAGCGAGACATTGGTATATGCTAGTGACAGGTTTTCTCTTCCTTCCTAACACCTCTCCTTCATCATACCTGCTCGAAACTCAAGGATTCAGGGGAGCCACGCTTTAATCTCGGTGGAAGCCTCTGATTTCTACAAGACCATACCTGAACTTTGGCCTCCCTTTCCTTTTCCAACATTGGATCGTTAGCTTCTTTCCCACCCACCGCTGGGAGCCGCAACCCTCCAACCCCACGTTCACTCCCTGGGTTCTGGGGCCAGGAGCATGGTATGAAAGAATGGAGGAGGCAGGGTTTGCTCTGAATGCATAATCAGAACTTTGGCTTGGGGATATAGGAGGGATGCCATAGAAGGCAAAGGAATCCCCAGTTACAAATACACCAAAGCAAGAAATTAAAACCTGTTGGTTTTGCAAAAATAAAATAGTTACGGCATCTCTAAAAAATACCAAACATTTATGCTTGATTACCATGCATCTCCATGATGATAGTTTGTTACTAGGTATGTTTGAGCTCACCTTTATTGTTTTCCTTAAAAACAACAGCACACAGCTGCATCTGGGTGTTCACAAGTTACCACGTGGCATGCTCATCATTCCTTGTTCTGAGCAAAACCAACAAAGGCCATAAAACACCAACTGAGCATGCAGGACCTGTCACAGAGGCAGCCCATTGTTCACGTGTGTGTGTGTGTGTGTGTGTGTGTGTGTGTGTGCGCGCGCGCGCGTTCTCCCTTCTCAGTGTCTTCCATCTCCCGCTTTTGTTGACCTGCTTCTTAAAGAAGAGCAAAGGTTGGTGAGTCTTGAATACTTGCCCACAATAACTATGTCTGGAGTAGTGACTTGAGTTATTTTAATAGCTTTATTTTAATGGCTCTTTTAATTCAAGTTAAATTTTAAATTAATTTTCATTTTAATTCAAAGTAAAACATTCAAACAGAAGGGTCTTTGTGGGATTTTTAGGTATAAAGGAATCCAGAGAGACTGTCCTGATTTTATATGTCTTATTTTTCCCCAATCTTCCATAATATTGAAATAAATGACTAATTGGTGCAAGTTAAACTGATTTCTTTTTGGAGGGTATATGTTGACAATGACCTTATTACTTTTTGTAAATCATCTTCCAGGAAAAAAAAACAAGCAGTGATGAGAAAGATTTTTTTCCCCCAATAACTTATGTGACAAGCGAAGAGTTAGGAAGAAATACAAAAATAAATAAAATGCAGCCCTGATTTCAAAGGTATTACAGCATACTCCATGGGTTAGACAGCTGTAAATCCTGTAACTATGGTATAAGAAGATGTACGGAAATTACAGAATGAAAATTTTGTATTTTCATTAAAGTTTTAAGTTTCAAAACAAGAAGAGGGCAAAAAAATGCTTATAAAACCATATGTTATCAAAATCTACTCAACAGACTTAGCAATAATCTTTTATCATTTTTAAAGTAGCAAATCCTGTATTAAGAAGTTAGTCTGTGAAACCAGAGTTTTCCCTTTGCTTTGCTTTGTTTTGATGTATGCATTTATTTGTTCATTTGCCTTTAGCTTCTGAATACTAAATTTCTTCCTCAACCACAAGGTCACTGATGCTATTTTCTAGTACAGCAAATTTACTTTTATATGTCATTGAGAGGACAGCAAAGAATTGGTGCCATACACATGAATTATAAAACATTCTTTAGGATATAATTCAAAAAGTAAATACTGTGGGTTAAGAAGAGAAAACATAGGTTAAACAGAAGCTGAGGTTTTTGTAATACAGCCCAGTTCAGATCACAAAAAGTAACATGAGAGTAGATGGGAATGCAAACCTGATATTCAGAACTGTCCTCCTGTATGGTGGGGAGGCCAGAGAGCTTCAAGCACATTGGCAAGAAATTGCTATGGGCAGAGCTAAGACCAAACAAACTTGTGTCCTGGTAGCAGGGAAGACAGGGCTTTGGGAAACTCAGAAATGTTTAACTACATTAAATAGCTTAAGCAGAGATTTCTCTGAACCTGCCCATGGTAAGTATTGAGGTCTGCACCCCCTGGGACCGTGCTGGGACCTAAGAGACTGGCACAAGCAGCTCTGGGCAGTAGAGCCAGAGAGCCACTGAGCATGAGGACGGAGGCCAGAAAAGGGAAAAAAACACTCTTAGTGTCCATTACTCACTAATACTAGTTTAACATGGTCATCACTCATTAATATTAGTTTAATATGGATAAGTTGCCACCAAAACATTTTTATTTCATGTGCTCTTATTTTATTAAATATAAAAACATGTATAAGGGACTTTGTAGAGACTAACTAGATTCTTACCATGCAAAGATTGTTACTTAAGTGGATCTTTGTCTGCTTTGTTCATAACTAGTCTGGCTTTATGCAAAAAAGTTGCTTCTGGGCCTCTCCTGAAGAGGTTGTAAGCAGCAACATTCCAGTTTTAACAGAAGAATAGTGTAAATGCCTTCATCACTTAAGTTGAAAGCAGAATGTTGTTGTTTGCCCCTCACCCAATACTAAAACTATGAAAAGATGCACGCATACCCCCATATATACGATATTTGTTAGGTATCAGAGTGACAGTAAACCATTATTTGGACATTCTATGGTTAAAATGGCTTCTTAACAGCTGACTTTTTTTTTTTTAGCTTTATCCTAAAACACGTTTTAAAAAAAATGCATCAGTAAGAACATAGCCATGATTTCCTTACAAAGTTCTTCTTCTAAGAACTGGAATATGCCACTTCCCCTGCTGCCACCCTTTCTTTCCAGAGGCATCTCCTGCCTTTTAAGGATTGTGGTGATAGACTTCTGTGGTTTAACAGCCAGGTCAGAAGCACCCAAACTAGGGAATTTTGAAATGATTCTACTTGCCACCATATTCAGAAATACTGTAGAGCACCCTAATCTACTGAGAAACTTTGCAAAATGTCCTAACTGTAGTGATCTAACAATAAGAGACCTACAACTCCTGCAGAAAGTTGGGTTGTTTTTGTGCTGATTTGACTGTCATTAGCTAAGTTTGTAAATCTAAAGATAGAACATATTGAATCATGGCCCAAGTCTCCCCTCTGATAAGTTTTCCTATAAGGCATTAAGTTTATGGACTGTGAATCTGTTACTATAGTATTTTCTGGAGCTAAGATCTAGCAGGAACTTTAAGTCAAGAGAGGCACAACCTGCTGCTGTGATCACAGTTGAACACCCACACTGATCTAAGAGGGAGCCGGGGGCCATGAGATCTGCCTGAGTTGTGGTCCAGGGACAGGGAAAAAGTACTTTCACCAAATACATGTTAAAAGAAGAGGGGAAGAGGGGACTTCTGGGAAGATGGTGGCATGAGCAGGGCAGTGGAAATCTCCTCCAAAACCATATATATCTATGAAAATACAGCATATACAACTATTCCTTAAAAAGAGACCAGAAGATACAGGACAGCACACAGCCTGCAGCTACACCTGAGAGGACTCGGCACCCCACGAGGCGGTGGTCTTAAAGAGACAGGAGCCCAGCAGAGGAGCCGGAACACCATGGCACACTCAGCCCAGCAGGCTGGGAGTCCTAGGGAGTTTCAGACGCCTTAGCTGGCAACTGGGAAAGGGTGGGCGCACTTCGACTTCCCACAGAGATCAACAGCCTCCCATTCGTTCCAACCACAGCCAGAGCTATAAAGGGCCCTGCAGAGTGGCGCGGCCATGACTGCAGAATACTGGAGCAACAGCACCACCTACAGCATCCCCACAGAATCTACTCCCGGTGGGCGTTTTTTTGTTTGTTTGTTTGTTTTGTTTTGTTTCGTTGTTTCTTTCTTCCCTTTCTTTTTTCTTTTCTTTTCTTTCTTTTCTTCTTTCTTTTTTTTTCTTTTCTTTTTAAGGTCTTAAAGAGCCCAGCTGACATACATGGCACCTACTAGCGACCACTTCTATAGCCATGAAAAGACAAAGGAATATGGTCCAGACTAAGATCAACCAGACAACCCCAGAGAGGGAGCCTGAAGGGATGGAAATGCACAATCTTCCTGAAAAAGAATTCAGAATAAAAGTCATAACCATGCTGATGGATCTACAGAGAAATGTGCAAGAGCTGAGGGAGGAAGTGAGGGAAGTGAGGAAAGACAATGCAGAAATCAGACAAGCGATCGACGGGCTTAACAGCAGACTGGATGAGATGCAAGAGACTGTTAATGGACTAGAAATCAGAGAACAGGAATACAGAGAAGCTGAGGCAGAGAGAGACAAAAGGATTCCTAGGAATGAAAGAATATTAACAGCACTGTGTGACCAATCCAAAGAGAACAATATTCGCATTATAGGAGTACGAGGGGAAGAAGAGAGAGAAAAAGGGACAGAAAGTGTGTTTGAAGAAATAATTGCTGAAAACTTCCCTTTGTTGGGGAAGGAAATAGTCTCGCAGTCCACCAAAGCCCACAGATCTCCCAACATAAGGGACCCAAGGAAGACAACAACACCAAGACACATAATAATTAAAATGGCAAAGATCAAAGATAAAGACAGGGTATTAAAGGCAGCTAGAGAGAGAAAAAAGATCACCTACAAAGGGAAACCCATCAGACTATCATCAGACTTCTCAACAGAAACCTTACAGGCCAGAAGAGAATGGCATGATATATTTAACGTTATGAAACAGAAGGGCCTCGAACCAAGAATATTGTATCCAGCACAATTATCATTTAAATATGATGGAGGGATTAAACAATTTCCAGAGAAGCGAAAGTTGAGAGAGTTTGCCTCTCATAAACCACCACTGCAGGATATCTTAAACGGACTGCTCCAGACGGAGGCACCCCTAAGGCTAAAAAGATGTCACCAGAGAAAATAAAATTATAACAAAGAAAGCAGACCATCCAAATACTAACTAAAGGCAAAGAATAAAACACCTAGTATAGAAAGAATGGAGGAGGAAGAATAAGAAGGTAGAGAAATAAAGAAACATCAGACTGTGTTTACAATTACTTAACAAGAAAGTTAAGTTAGATTGTTAGATAGTAAAGAAGCAACCCATGAGCCTTTGGTAACCACAAATCTAAAGCCAGAAATGGCAATAAGTACATATCTATCGATAATCACCCTAAATGTAAATGGACTGAGTGCACCAATCAAAAGACACAGAGTAACAGAATGGATAAAAAAGCACGACCCATTTATACACTGCCTACAAGAGACTCATCTCAAATCCAAAGATATACACAGACTAAAAGTGAAGGGATGGAAAAAGATATTTCATGCAAACAACAAGGAGAAAAAAGCAGGTGTTGCAGTACTTGTATCAGACAAAATAGACTTCAAAACAAAAAGAGTAGCAAGAGATAAAGAAGGACATTACATACTGATAAAGGGGTCAGTCCAACAAGAAGATATAACCATTCAAACATATATGCACCCAACACAGGAGTGCCAGCACACGTGAAACAAATACTAACAGAATTAAAGGAGGAAATAGACAGCAATGCATTCATTTTAGGAGACTTCAACACACCACTCACTCCAAAGGACATATTAACCAGACAGAGAGTAAGTAAAGACACAGAGGCCCTGAACAACACACTAGAACAGATGGACCTAACAGACATCTACAGAACTCTACACCCAAAAGCAGCAGGATACACATTCTTCTCAAGTGCACATGGAACATTTTCCAGAATAGACCACATACTAGGCCACAAAAAGAACCTGAGTAAATACAAAAATATTGATATCTTACCAACCAACTTCTCAGATCACCAAGGTATAAAACTAGAAATAAATTTTAGAAAGAAATCAAAAAGGCTCACAAATACATGGAGACTTAAAAACATTCTCCTAATTAATCAATAGGTTAACGACCAAATTAAAACAGAAATCAAAGATTATGTGGAGACTAATGACAACAACAACACAAAGCCACAACTTCTGTGGCACGGCAGTTCTAAGAGGAAAGTATACTGCAATCCAGGCCTATTTAAAGAAGGAAGAACATTCCCAAATGAATAGTCTAAAGACACAATTACTGAAATCGGAAAAAGAAGAACAAATGAGGCCCAAAGTCACCAGAAAGAGGGACATAATAAAGATTAGAGAAGAAATAAATAAAATTGAGAAGAATAAAACAATAGAAAAAATCAGTGAAACCAAGAGCTGGGTCTTCGAAAAAATAAACAAAATAGATAAATCCCTAGCCAGACTCATTAAGAGAAAAAGAGAATCTACACACATAAACAGAATCAGAAATGAGAAAGGAAAAATAATGACAGACCCCACAGAAATACAAAGAATTATAAGAGAATATTAGGAGAATCTACATGCTAACAAGCTGGAAAACATAGAAGAAATGGACAACTTCTTAGAAAAATACAACCTTCCAAGACTGACCAAGCAAGAAACAGAAAAACTAAACAGACCAATCACCAGCAACGAAATTGAAGCGGTAATCAAAAACTACCCAAGAACAAAACCCCCGGACCAGATGGATTCACCTCTGAATTCTACCAGACATATAGAGAAGAAATAACACCCATTCTCCTTAAAGTTTTCCAAAAAATAGAAGAGGAGGGAATACATCCAAACTCATTCTATGAAGCCAGCATCACTCTAATACCAAAACCGGGCAAAGACCTCACCAAAAAAGAAAATTACAGACCAATATCCCTGATGAACGTAGATGCAGAAATACTCAACAAAATATTAGCAAAACGAATTCAAAAATACATCAAGAGGATCATACACCATGATCAAGTGGGATTCATCCCAGGGATGCAAGGATGGTACAACATTTGAAAATCCATCAACATCATCCACCACATCAACAAAAAGAACAACAAAAACCACATGATCACCTCCAAAGATGCTGAAAAAGCATTTGACAAAATTCAGCATCCATTCCTGATTAAAACTCTCAACAAAATGGGTATAGACGGCAAGTACCTCAACAACATAAAGACCATATATGACAAACCCACAGCTAACATCATACTTAACAGCGAGAAGCTGAAAGCTTTTCATCTAAGATTGGGAACAAGACAGGGATGCCCACTCTCTCCACTGTTATTCACCATAGTACTGGAGGTCCTACCCACAGCAATCAGACAAAACAAAGACATACAAGGCATCCAGACTGGTAAAGAAGAAGTCAAATTGTCACTATTTGCAGATGACATGATACTGTACATAAAAAACCCTAAAGACTCCATTCCAAAACTACTAGAACTAATATCTGGATTCAGCAAAGTTGCAGGATACAAAATTAATACACAGAAATCTGTTGCTTTCCTATACACTTATGATGAACTAACAGAAAGAGAAATCAGAAAAACAATTCCATTCACAATTGTATCAAAAAGAATAAAATACCTAGGAATAAACCTAATGAAGGAAGTGAAAGACCTGTACACTGAAAACTACAAGACACTCCTAAGAGAAATTAAAGAGGACACTAACAAATGGAAATGCATCCCATGCTCTTGGCTAGGAAGAATAAATACTGTCAAAATGGCTATACTACCTAAAGCAATCTACAGATTCAACGCAATCCCCATCAAACTACCAACAGCTTTCTTCAATGAACTGGTACAAATAATTCTAAAATTCATATGGAACCACAAAAGACCCCGAATAGCCAAAGCAATCCTGAGAAGGAGGAATAAAACAAGGGGAATCACGCTCCCTAACTTCAAGCTCTACTACAAAGCCACAGTATTCAAGACAATTTGGTATTGGCACAAAAACAGACCCACAGACCAGTGGAACAGAATAGAAAACCCAAACATTAACCCAAACATATATAGTCAATTAATATTTGATAAAGGAGCCTTGGATATACAATGGGGAGATGACAGCCTCTTCAGCAGCTGGTGTTGCTAAAACTGGACAGCTACATGTAATAGAATGAAACTAGACTACTGTCTAGCCCCATACACAAAGGTACACTCAAGGTGGATCAAAGACCTGAATGTAAGTCATGAAACCATACAACTCTTAGAAAAAAACATAGGCAAAAATCTCTTGGACATAAACATGAGAACTTCTTCATGAACATATCTCCCCGGGCAAGGGAAACAAATTCAAAAATGAACAAGTGGGACTATATCAAACTGAAAAGCTTCTGTACAGCAAAGGACACCATCAGTAGAACAAAAAGACATCCTACAGTATGGGAGAATGTATTCATAAAAAACGTATCTGATAAAGGGTTGACATCCAAAATATATAAAGAACTCATGCACCTTAACAAACAGAAAGCAAATAATCCAATTAAGAAATGGGCAGAGGACATGAATAGACACTTCTCCAAAGAAGAAATTCAGATGGCCAACAGGCACATGAAAAGATGCTCCACATCGCTAATCATCAGAGAAATGCAGATTAAAACCACAATGAGATATCACCTCACACCAGTGAGGATGGCCAACATCCAAAACACAAACAACAACAAATGTTGGCGAGAATGTGGAGAAAAGGGAACCCTCCTACACTGCTGGTGGGACTGCAAATTAGTTCAAGCATTGTGGAAAGCAGTATGGAGGTTCCTCAAAAAACTCAAAATAGAAATACCATTTGACCCAGGAATTCCACTCCTAGGAATTTACCCTAAGAATGCAGCAGCCCAATTTGAAAAAGACAGATGCACCCCTATGTTTATCGCAGCACTATTTACAAAGCCAAGAAATGGAAGCAACCTAAGTGTCCATCAGTAGATGAATGGATAAAGAAGAGGTGGTACATATACACAATGGAATATTATTCAGCCATAAGGAGAAAACAAATCCTACCATTTGCAACAACATGGATGGAGCTAGAGGGTATTATGCTCAGTGAAATAAGCCAAGCCGAAAAAGACAAGTATCAAATGATTTCACTCATATGTGGAGTATAAGAACAAAGAAAAAATACTGAAGGAACAAAACAGCAGCAGACTCACAGAACCCAAGAACGGACTAAGTTACCAAAGGGAAAGGGACTGGGGAAAATGGGTGGGAAGGGAGGGATAAAGGGAAAAAGGGGCCTTACGATTAGCAGATGTAATGTTGGGGGGGCATGGGAAGGGCTGTACAACTCAGAGAAGACAAGTAGTGATTCTATAGCATCTCACTACGCTGATGGACAGTGACTGTAATGGGGTTGGTGGGGGGGACCTGATGAAGGGGTAGTTCAATAACCACAGTATTGCACATGTAATTGTAGATTAATGATAATAAAATAAATTATATTAAACATAATAATAATAATAACAAAAGAAAGAAATTTTTCTCAGAATTACTGTGTCTCTTTAATACCAAACAATGGGAACAAAGTTCAATTAATCCACGATGCCTAATGTGTTTGACTAATGTGGTCTATTCACCTTGATATATTCTTCACAGATCTCTTCCCTGCTGGCATGAAAGTTCCTTATGAGCTTGAGGACCACATCTGATTCATTGATGTAGTCAATTCTTAATTACAGTTTGTTAAATGAATTTTCTTGATCGTTCATGGTTTTTGTTTTTGTTGCTGAATGCTTATCACTCAAAAACCTTCTATGCTGTTACTATCCCTTTTCATAGATAAGGAAACTAAGGCTAAAGGGGCTGAAAGACCAAGTAACTAAAATGCAAGGTCCCACAGTGCAAGCTGGGTCAGAATTCACAGGGAAGGAGGGTAACTCCAGGGCCTGTGCTCCTCATGACTTCGCTCTATGTCTGTTTCCCTGGTTGTTCAACTAAAAATGTGTTGAGCATCTGCTGTGTGTCAAAGTCTGTTGCAGATGTTGAGACAGAGCAGTGACCAGACAGAGCTGGAGCCTGGACTCTCATGGGGGTAACATGCTAGAGTGGAGAGTCTGAGGGGATATGGGAAGAAGCGGGAGGGAGACAGGGAGAGAGGGAGAAAGGGAAAGGAGTGACATTGCCCAGTCCGATGGTGACTCTAGATTTAACCGTTTAAGGGAACGCTAGACTCTTTTCCCAAGCAGCTGCACATTTTGCATTCCACCACCAAAGTGTGTGGGTTCCATTTTCTCTATATCCTCCAACATTTGTTATTATCTGGTGTTTTTAATTATAGCTGTAAGGAACCTCATTTTTAATTTCTGATAGAATTCTTCCCAAAACAAATGTCACAAAGCAATCAGATGAAGAAGAAAAGAGTCCTAAATTTTGGAGCCCTCATTAAGCTTAACACCCGCAGCAGAGCACCTCTGTGTTTCCGTGGGAACGATGGTTGTCCAGAAGCTCAGTGTCCAGGACACACTCCAGCTATTTCGAGGCAAGTTTCCCAGATGGTCTTTCAAAGATCAGTCAGGCTACTTTTCATTGCAAGACCCTTCCCCACACGTCTTTCTCCCTGCTGTGTCCATGAAAAGCCAGGTAAAACACTAACTCTGTTATGCAATCAACAGAAAGCCACCCCAGAAGTATGTGGTATGTGGTTATTTTCTTTCTCTGCTGTAACATTTACATTTTACAAGGGTCATATCTCACTAAGACAAACTTAATTCAATCTTTACCAGAAAAAGAAAGCCACCTTTTTGTAAGTGGCTTAAACCAAATTTGGAGACATTTTTAAATTAAAGAAATGTAAAATAATAAATTATTTTATATTGGAGGTATATTTTTACATCTTTAATGCTATTTTTACTTTGCAAAAGACATGTTCCAACTCTTGGGAATATTTAAAACCTGGATCAAAACAAACCAACAGTGTGAAAAATGAGTGACAAATCCACTTAGCAATCAGGTAACATGTAGTATACAATATAACTGTAATATCTAAAAACTCACCATAGCAACCTCAGCCAACATATATTCCTGAAGAAAGATTGCCCTGTGGATATGTAAGAGAATGAGGAACTGACTATACATTTGGACTTCCCCATTTTTCTTTGTGTGATTAAAGAACTGCCTTTAACTCAGTACAACAACCAAGCATATTTGTATTAAAGGATAGGAAAGGAGTAAAGTGGGATTAAAACCATGGGTTCATGCCATTTTAACTATGAAAGAACATCAGTAAAATGTAACTGAAAGATGCTTACCTGAAAAATTCTTTAGAAAGTAGTAACATAAAATTCTTGTTGCATGTTTTTTCACTTAGTGCTTTGATCTTACAACTGTTTTTTCTTGTTGGGAACTCCCACTGACTCCAACTTAAATAAATAAGGTTTGTTTTGAGATCAGCTTCCATGGGAAGAACTACTGAGAAGCCTGTAAGCACTGAGTATAGTGCAATCCTCCACATTTACTTTTTGCCAGATGCATCGAATATCCCGCATTCCCTTTCCAGCAACATTTGTGACTTTCAACATAACACCAGATTAAAATCATACTTAAAATAACATGTCTTCATGTGAAGATCTCACAAAACTTAGTTTCATTAATACAACCCCTCCCTGCCCTATCCCTTCCAAGTGCCATGAAAGTACAAAGTACTAACTTTCATTTGCTGAGAAGCTTAAGAATTTTTTTTGTGCAGGAAAAGACCTTTAAGATGACTTCTAGACCACTAGTTCTCAAAATGTGGCCCTCAGACTACCTGCTAACTTACGAGAAATGCAAATTCTCAGGCCTCACCATGACCTCTTGAACCAGAAATTTGGAGATTGGACCCAGACAATTAGTTTTTAATAAGCCTTCCAGGTAATTTTCATCCCTGCTTAGGTTTGGGAGCTGCTGATGTAGGCCAAGCCATTTATTTTATAACTGTGGCATCAAAGCCAAAAATTGTTAGTGTCAAAATTGGGATTAGATCCCAAATTTCAGAGACTTCGAAGGTGTGAAATGCCTTTCAAGGCAAATCTTAATTCCTTTTCCCCTTGACACTACTTGGTTACCTACATCTCATTCAGAATTTTAGGTTCAAAATAAGGCTGGACTCAGCAAAGAGAATTCAGTGATAACTGTTTTCAAAATCCTGCCCCAATGCCCTTTATTTCCAATTCAACTGTCTTAATTAATTGTATAATAAGCAGAGTATTGAATTTGAATATAGAGAGTACAGTCTGGTCTGTCTCTACCACTAGCAGTTAGGTGCCCTCAGACAAATCACCTCCCTTCTCTTCTGCTCACATGTCTAATAAAAATAGGGAATTGAATTAGACTGTATTAGAATTTAAGATTCTCTACAACTCAGAATTTCTGGATTCTCTGACCATGACTTCTAAGTAAATTCTCTCATTGTCACCATGCCAGACGGAAAAAATCCATTCCCTGGTGACTAGAAAAACTGAATTCCCAATGCTTTTATTTCACACCCCGATCCTAAGTCTATGTTCTTTAAAAGAGCTAATGTGGTAATACTGTTCAAAGGCCAGACTCTGATTTGTTTGTGGTCATTAATGCAGAATTCAAAGAATGAGTCATAAAACTTATCAAGAGAAAAAAATTGTCCAACATGAGATAGTTCAACTCTCCCAAGAATGGAAATTTAACATGCATGGTTCAGTCTGAATTAATATTTGCATAGTTTAATTTGTAGATTTGACCACAGTCCAAATATAGCAAGAAACATTTTTTAAATATTTAAAGCAAATAATGTTATAGGTTAAAGCGTTGGCAACTGGCAAGGTCAGCTGAGGAATAGTCCAGAAAGTAGAACCACCTGGAATGCCTAAGTGTCACAGCACCGGAGCGGGGGCTATGTGGTCCCAGACTATACTCACACTGGTCTCGCATAACACTTTCAAACCAAGAAGGAGAACGAGATTCTCTACAGACATCAACCTCTGGAGTACTGGTGTGTTTCCTAAACTTTGTATCAAGGAGTTGGCATCATTAATGAACCCCACACAGAGTCTTTCTGTCTCTTCTTGTGATTCTCCTAATAATCGCTATTTAACAGAAAAAGATCACTTCCCAAGAAAAGGTTAAAGACAGCTACGCCGGTGGAGATCTTTCTCCTACCCTTGTAGATATTAACTCCTGACTTCAACATAAGTCTAAAGTCAGAAACCCATTCCGGGTTTTTAATGTCTGGGTAAGGAACCTTTTTTAAGGATAAGAATCATAACAGTTAGATACAGAAATAGGGATGTTGAGAGCTTATAAACCAAATTTAAAAGTATGTGAGAAAAAGGAAGGGAAGGAAACAGAACAGTACTTCAGGAAATTTCACAAGCTGTTTCATTAAAACAAGCTCCAGCAATTTACAGAAAAGAAAAACTGTGAAACCAGTATCACAAAGGATTAAATAAACTTATTTTGTTAATAGCTATATGAAAGAACTTACACAAGTTTCACTCAGTGACTTCATTCAAAAATAATGAACAGTAGGAAAATCAGTGCACAATATTTTAATGCTTATATTACATACATTAGTGGAGCAAAGAAAACTAGCTAGAAAGAAAATAGAAATTTTAAGCAATATGTTTAGGGTAGGAATATTATATGCTTTTGAAAAATGTTATTAGATGAAAAAGAGAATGGACTGGGTATTTAAATCCATTAAAATATACCCTAATAGGACCTATATGTAAATTATGTATCATGCCTATTCTGCACTGCCTCTTATTGGATGTAAACAAATCCCATGTCCCCTATAAAGGACGCTGCCAATGTTCAGGACCTGGAAGTCTCTCGGTATAAGCACCACCCCTCCCCCGCCCCCAATGCCTACCTTGTGCCAGGTGAGGTCAATTCAGAGTCTTCAGGCTGGACCAGACTCAGGCCCTTTGGGGGATGGATGGGGAAGGAGGACGTCACTAAAGAAAGGCTCCCCCCAAGCAGATCCGGGGACAGTGCCCTGGCCTGCCTTCCTGTCAAGTTGTAATTGTAACGTGACTTCTGCTGTTCTTGGCCTCAGTACAGAGAGACTTCAGTTGGGGATGAAACTGTTGGCTTAAAAAAATACTTCAGAGGGAAAACATATCACTGAACCACAGAGTTAGCAAGGACCTTAGAGGTCACAGTTCACCACCCCTCAACCTCCTCAGCGGCAGCTTGCTAAATGTTATCACTCCCTCCTGCCTGGAGCCGCTGCACCCCCCCAGGCCCTCCCTCTCAGAGAATTTCTCCTCCCACTCCATCAAGAGAAAACCTTCCACAGGGAGGCCAGCCCCTCAGCTTCCTCCAGGCCCTCAGCACACAGGCGCCGACGTGATTCCCGAACAATTCTGCTCTACCCAAAGAGGCTGAGAGGTCCGGGAATTTACCAGCATCATAGAATGTTCCTCATGTAGGTGTTCCTCCTCCATGTCTAAAAAGAAGCACCCAGAGGTGACAGCACTGTATTGTATAACTGAAGTTTGCTAAGATAGTAGAATGTAAATGTTCTCACCAAAAACAAATAAATAAAAGGTAAATATGTGAGCTGATGTGTGATCTGCAAATGGACTGGGCGGGGAATCCTTTCTCAATGTACACGTAGATCAAATTGTCACTGTGTACACTTGAAGTATAACAATTTTGTCAGTTACCCTCAATAAATATGGAAAAAAATAAAAATAATAAAACTTAGAAAAATACAAAGAAGCACCCCTATCAAATCTGATCCACACACACACACATACCGCCCACTCCAGGGGCCTCCTCATCCATCACTACATCCTCCTTTGATTCTGATCCAGTCTTTCCTTTAACCCCCTGGTGATGGTTAATTTCATGGGCAAACCTGGCAGGACTAGGGGGTGCTCGGATGGCTGGTCGAGCACTCTTTCTGGGTGTGACTGGGAGGGTGTTTCTGAACAGAGTAGCATTCGCATCAGTGCACTGAGGGAAGGGATCTGCCTTCCCAGAGTGGATGACAGCACCCACTCCCTTGGGGATTGAAATGGAACAAAACTGGAGAAGGGCATATGCCCACTGTCTTTTCGAGCCAGGACACCCATCTTCTGCTCTCAGACATCTGAGCTCCTGGTTCTCCAGCCTGTGGCCTCCAATGAGGGCTTAAACCAGAGGGCTCCTCGTTCTCAGGCCTTTGGACTGGGGCTCAACTACACCACCAGCCTTCCTGGTCTCCAGCTTGCTGACAGCGGCCTTTATAATAAATCTCCTCTTATAAAAGTCTGTACTGTTGGTTCTGTTTCTCTGGAGAACCCCAATACACCCTCACATCCAACCTATTAGTAAGTCCTGATGGCATTACATCCCCAAAATGTCCTGAATTCCACCACAGCAGTGTCCCCCCTGCTAAACCCCCAGGGCCAGTCGGCTCCCCGGCCGCTCTTGCCTTGCACATGCCCAAGCCCCCTGACTGGCCTCACTGCTTCTCCTGTCCCCGGAGACTGCTCTCCATGCAGAGCTAGTGTGCCTCAAGGAAAAAAAATCCATCCTCTGTTTAAGACCTCCAGTTGTTTCCTGCTGTAATGAAAACAAAAGCCAAACCCTTCGCCGTTACCAGTAAGCCCTTCATGGGTGCACACCGTCCACATCTCAAGCCTCACGTCCAGCCCTGCTCCTGCCGGCTGTCCCCTGACTGTCCCAGCTCCCTCTGCTCTCCTGCTGGACTCCTCCCTCGCAGGGAGGGCTGCTCTCTCCTCATCAGTTAGGCCTCAGCACGGGTGTCCTCACAGAGAGGCTCTGGCTGCTCCATCAAGTGGGCCCCCTCCATATCACTCCATTTGTATGTTTATAGCATTTGCCAGCACATGACCTAATAGCCCCCACGGGGTCAGAGGCCTGCCTGCCGGCCCTCCCCGTCTCCTTCCCCTTCACAGGAACACTCTGCCGCCCTTCTCCTGCCCACCTACCTCAGGGCCAGAACATAATGAACTTTCCCCACGTCTTGTCCTCCCCGCCTGTGATTCCATCTGTAACTAGGGACAGGCGTCGCTCCTCAATACTGTGGGAAAATTCTATATGCTCTCCTCCTAGCTAAGTTGTTGGTATGCTAAAAAAGGAATTAAAAGAATTTGGAAAATATTTTCTCAAGCCTGGCAAGCCTGATCTAATTTAAAGCTGATGAGGAGAACCTTATCCAACCGGCTAAAGAATGTTGATTGATCTTAAAGGCAATATAAGACGCCACTGGCTGCTATCAACTGATTATATCTTTTCTTTCAAAGATCACTTTGGCAGTGGGGTGGAACGTGGACTAGACACTAGTTTTGAACCCATGGAAATAAGATAAGGCAAGTGGGGGAACAGAAGGTGGTGACCCCAGCCCTGCCCAGCTGCCATGAGGGCTGAAAGGATGAACTCACTGCGAGTCCATTCATGGGGACCCACTGATAAAGCAGGAAGTTCAAGTCGGGAAGGCAGGACACCAGTCAACAGTCAACTGCAATAATTCATGCACAAGATGACAATTATCTGAACATTAGTTCTTCATGGCCATGGATATGGGGAGACATGAATGGATTTGAGAAATACCAATTAAATAGAAGAAGGATGTTGTGTTTGATTGGACAGCTAGGCAGAAGGTGGTGCCAGCTCATGGAGATTGGAAGGAGTTTCCAAATCAGTGGGAAAGAGGATGTTCTCACAAAGTCTGAAGTAAAGGAGCTACTACAGGGCACAGGAGTGGCTGATGACTTAGGATTTTTCTAAGTTACACAAATAAGATCCTAGAGATCATGTTACCCAACCTGCCACTTTTACAGATAATAGTAATTCTCATTGTTTACTGAGCAGGTCCTATTTTTTAGGCAATGATCTAGTTGCACTACAGATATTAATTCACAAGTAACTCTCTGAGGTAGCTATTATTCTTTAGAGTGAGGACATGAAATCACTAAGAGATAAGTAACTTGCCTGTACAATTCAGAAATTCAGTCACAGAGCCAGGATTCAGATCCTGACCTCTCTGTTGCCAAAACCACTTATTTTCTTACTGTCCTATACCTTTTTAAAGAGAATACAATTTATTTTCTAAGGTTGCAAATCTATGTAGGTTTCATACCTTCCAAAATGCTCCCATTTTATATGTAAAGTCAGTCATAGTTAGACAGGAATAGACCTGGGGTTCTGCCTTCAAGTTTCTCTCTGTGCCCATGTCTTCCCTTCTTGAACAAAGTGCATATTAGACAAAATAAGACTGCATTTTTGTTTGTGACCCATGGGGGCTCAATGTTTTAACTGTATAGCTACCAGTAAACCTAGAGAGTCTCCCCCACTCACCTTGTATTACCATGCTGTGGGTAAAATTGCAATATTTCCAGAATCTCTCACCTGGCCTTAGTACATCTCCATATCAATATGTGTTTCCTAGGTGTGGAGAGAAGTAGCCATCTCCATATCAATAGGTGATTACAAGGGTGGGGACAGAGAGGGTATATCTGGACCAGAGAGATTTGGTGAGCTCTCTTTACAGCTGGGTTGTGAGAGACCCAGGTAAGCAGAAGTAGATGACTGCTTGTAAGCAATAAACAGGTTTCTCCCACTTTATTTCTCCCTTTGACTGATTTCAGTTCAAAGGTAATTTGCCCGGGCTGGGAACTTATTTTCCCCCTGGAGTTACGCATGCTGACTCTCTCCACAGATACTTTGTGTTTCTAGGTTTCAGTAGTCCTCTGTGTCACCAGATGCCCACATACAGTGTTGTCTAGGGTATCAGCAGACGGTAAAGAGTGGAGAAAGATGGACAACTTCAGATCTTCCCTGTACCCTTTCAGATACAGGCTACTACTTGAAATCCAGTTCTAGGAGGCAGGGTGAAAACTTTGAAAATTATTTGCATTTAATTCCATTGAAACCTGATGTCTTTTCCTTCTCATGGTGAAAGATTCAAGATAACTCTCCCCATTATGAAGGATTCATGTACATTACACATGTGGTAAATGCCCAAACAAAGTCAGCATGATGTCATTTTTGTGTTCAACTTAACCATGCCCTAGCCCAAGGGAATGACTCCTTTGACTCATTATAAAAAGCCGTAGCTTTGTCCCTGGGTTAAAATATGCTTGGTGACACGATTCCATTCTCGAACATGTCATTTTTAATACTTTAGGCTTTTGCTAAGTTAAGCTTCTTAACAATGTACGTTGTTGCTATAAACAAATGCTAACCTTACCACCAGTGCTTCAAATTCCTTAGATGCCTCGGCACAATTAAGGGAGCAAAGTTGTTGTGAGGTAATTGCCTTGTGTGGATTAATGTGTAATCCGAAAGAGCAAAAACACCCATGGCAAGCACGAGCTCGGTTTTGTTACTGTGGGGCAGAAGTCAGATGGGTCCAGAGGACATTCCAAAGTATAGACTTGTGCCTACCTGAACAAGTTTAAGTGGCGAGTGTTTTGGTAACCGAGGGTATCCAGCGCTCCTGGATTCCTCAGCTACAGTGGGAAATCCATCTGATCCTAGACCTGACACTACCCCAAAAGTGTTTTTCTGAGAGAAGAGAGGAAATGGTTATCCTGATGAAATTTCTTCTATAAACTGGCAACTGTTCCTGCAATTATCACTATTTATTTCCTGGGGAAGAGAAAAGTTTTCCCATTTGTCTTTGTTTCCCATGGGCAAAAAGTGCTCCACAAATGCTCTGACCATGTATATGGTTAGCAAATGAGAGTAAAAATTTTATTATTATTACTCGGATTAAAATATTTTCTGTGTTTTACTACTATGTAATGATTCTATAAAGGACTGGTAAAATAAAATAAAAAAACATTCCCCACATTTAGTGGCTGGGTTAAGGTGAGGGAGAAAAAAAATAAGTCTGCTCTCTCCTTACTCATTATAGATTCCTTTGGTGATAAATATTGTTAATAAGAAACAAAGATGAACTTTAGAATCATAAAGCTGGATAAAAAAAGCAAGTTGCAGAGGTCTTCATAAAATAAGAAATCATTTTTTTGTTGAACTTCTAACAGCAAACCAAACAATGTTTTGCTCATAGGTACATATTTGTGAAGGAAACTAATATAAAAAACTAAAAATAGCAAAAAAATGCATATACACTTTCCCTCGCCCTGGAGTTGGGAGAGAAAAGAATAGGAGCTGAGATACACAAGGTAATTTCAAAGGTATTCGTAAAGTTTTGGTTCTTATGTTGGGAGAAGATTCATGGATATTCAGTTTGTTAAATCAAAATATCTAAAATATCTGGGTGCAGGGTTCAGCATTAACACAGTATTACAAAAAATAATAACCTCCCTGTGGCTGTAATGTACAGTCAGGTTTGTGAACTACTGAGTTAAACTATTCATATGTGGCCTCTGTTGATCACCAAGTTCATTGCCTGGGAAGTGGAGACTAACCACTTAAAGCTCTATGCACTGACTGCAGAGCCCTGGTCCAGGGGCCCACTGGAAATGTTCTTGGCTCATTGGAAGGTTTGCAGATGCTAAGTGAGCACTTGGAGCAAAGGGATGGAACTGTCTTGCACTTGTTGTTTCTTCCCATCTTGGGGCGAAACGTGAGGTCTCTATGGGATGAATGGAGATGGGATGGGCAGTGAGCCGTATCCTCAGGAACAATGTAGAAAATAGAAAGGTCACGTCAGGAGGGAGTCAGCAAAGGTAGGACCCCGGGACCATGACCCTGAAGGAGCTGTGTGAGAGCTGTCTTGTCTAGTTTCTCATGGCGATTAGCAGCGAAATCCTGAAACAAAAACTGCCTGTGGATCTGTCTTCAGGCTAGCAAAAGTGGAGCAGGTGTTATTTATTTTGGGCTTAGCAACTTTCGTAGAGGAAGAAGAAAGTCAAGTTAGAGAGTGAGTTGGGGGCACTTAAAAGAGATAATAAAAGTGTGCTGAGTCCCTGAGGCTTTTTGCCAGGTGGGAGCAGAGGGGCTTGCCAATGGACAATGGGTAGCCAGCAGGGAGTGTTCCAGGGGCTGACCATGGTTCGTGATGTCACTCTCTTGCTCCTCTAAGGACAGCAGCTGGCCACACGGGGTGGCCAACCGGGGTATCCTGGAAAGCTCATCATCCAGCTTTCGCCACTGGGAATCAGGCAGGAGTTCCCCTCAATTCTCCCAGGCGCCCTCCACCCTCCTGCCTTCATGGTCTAGCTGCAATTAGGCGAGTAGCCTTATGGAAACAATCCAAGCTCTCAAGTCGTCAGACGTGAAGAAAAGGTATTTTGAAATATTGGGACATGCTTAAAACCAAAAGTCATATTCAGTTCCCATATTCACCGCAACCAAACTGCTGCAAGTATCAGAGAAACTTGAGAAAAACAATTTTATCCTCTTCTGATTTCCGTATTTACTAACTTCACTGCACTGATATTTGTATTTATTTATTCCTTTGTGACCTGCTTACCTCCTCAGGCCAATCTCTGGCCACCAGCTCTGGGCACCGTAAACTGCTTGCAAATTCCCAAAGACCCTCCGCCTTCCCCCACTCCTGTCCTCCTGGCCGCTGGGCACTTGTTCAGTTCAGCTCCCACATAACGTCCTCCAGAAAGCTGACCCTGCCGAACTAGGTGCCCTGCTCTTCCTTTATTATTCTGTGCTTAATGGATCAACAGTACAAAACTGAAATTGCCCGTTTTTCTGCCTTCCCCAGTAAGTTTTTTGACAAAATGCTCCTGAAATGACAGGGAGTGACTCCTGTTCACTGTATCTGTGATGCCCAGCACAGCACCTGCAATGTGACGGTGTTCAGGAATATTTGTTCTCATGAATGGTACAATGAAGTTCTTTCTTGTGAACAGCAATTTGCAGATCAGGAATATAGCATGCATAGGTATGTGCATGTGTGGGTTTCTCCCTGGCTAGAACGATGATGAGCACCTGCAGCCCCTGGGTCAAGACCACCCATGTCACTTTGGGTTTGAAGTGGTGGAAACAAAACTCTCAAAACCTTTTCGGTAATATGATTTATGGGTTCCATGGTCCTAGGGGAGGAAGACCAGAGGGTGAGTCTAGCTTGACAAATGACTAAAACAAGAAATTTTAATGCAGGATTTTCATTTTCTCTCTCTCTCTTTTTCCCTACCCCCCACCCCCGTCTCTTATCTCAGTCCTGGATGAAATAGATGGTTGTTCTCCAAATGCTGAGAGCTACTGCTAGCAGAAATACTGAATTCACATTTCCCAACTTTGCAGGAAAAACCCTTCTGAGTGCCGGTGGACTTCAAGAGAGAGTAACTGATATGGTTAATTCTGTGTCAACTTGACTGAACCATAGGGTACCCTGATATTTGGCCAAACGCTATTTTGAGTGTTTCCATGAGGATGTTCCTGGATGAGATTACCATTTAAATGGATAGATTGAGTAAAGCAGATTACTCTCCCCATACAGTGGGCCTGGTCCAATCCGTTGAAGGACTGATTAGAACAAAAAGGCTGATCCTTTCCCACATAAGAGGATATTTCTCCACCTAATTGCTTTTGAGCAGGGACACTGTTGTTTATTTTTCCTGCCTTCAGACTAAACCCAATCCTGAAACATTACCCAATCCTTTAAAGGTTTTTCAGCCAATTCCTCAGTAATCAGAGTCTAGCCCTGAGGCCCATTCAACACCTCTGCTTTCAGGCTGTAGATGCCTCCAATTTCCAAGCCTTTCTGGGGTTCTGCAATGCAAATTAGCTTGCAGCTGATTGGCCGCTACTTGCCACCTGCCACGCCCAAAAGCACTTTGCTTTCAAGGTTCTCTAAGTCAGTTTCAATTCAACCATTCACAGATCAGTTTCCAAAATCACTTAAAAACACATGTTGTCCTCCCTCATTTCTTCTTTTCTGTCCTTACATTTTTGTGCTTCTTTTCTTTCCAGAGATAAGTATGTGTATTAATCTGCTGGGTTTAAGCAGAATTTCCAGGGTTATAATCAGGGCTATAGTACAAAAGACTGTGTCCATGGGCTACAAATGGGTTTTGGGTTTCTTAGGGGATCATAAAATATTCTAAAATTGATTGCATTTATGGTTGTGCAACTCTTTAAACATACTAAACACCACTGGATTTTACACTTTAAATAGGTGAATTATGTGGTATTTAAATTATATATCAATAAAGCTGTTGTATTTTTCTTTAAAACCTGTCCTTGAAGCTGAAGTCCTTAACAATACCAAGAAGTGAAGCTAATACACCAAGTTCAAACCTGGGACATGGTTAAAGTGGATAAATTGATTAATCTGCAAGAGAAGAAATTATAATTCAAAATTTCTTCTGAAATCCATCATAATGCCAAGAACAAGCATTTCTATAGACTTTTGTGATTGTAGTAATGCAAAGCAAATATTTATTGGAAAATGTAAACTCAAACAATAAATAAATCAGGTGATGCAATTTCATATAATCCACCATTTTTAAAAAATATAAAGTTTAGGGTGCTTGAGTAGGTTTGCTTTAGCTGTTTATGTCTTAAACAGCTGTCAAAATAGCATTTTGCAATGGACACTTTCTCAAATAAACTTTATGGAATGATATTTCAGATCTTTCTGTGTATGCCAGCTGTTAGGTTTGGGGAGAAAGCATCTTGTATGTAGAGGACATATCAAAACCAGAAGGCACATTCAGTCCATATTTCTGCTTCAATTAAATTGCTGCCAAGAAGTAGAAGAGTGTCCAGGAAATTTTCAATCAGGTACCAGAAATCTACAGGGATAGCTTTGTGTTTCAGTAACCACTTTGTGGGTACAATGAGGGGAAATGACCCATGAGAAGAATAACATCTGGAGTTATCCAAATGCGTTACTCCAGACCTGGTCCGTTCAAATGTCATGAGTGATGATACCATCGCTTTAAAATATGTTTCCACTGAAGTGCCAAATGAGGTTGGACGCAGTATTATTCTGAGTGGCATGGAACATTTGCTCTTCTAACATCCTGGAAAGTGATATTTATTTTTTTAGTTTGTGTTTTTAGGATTGGCTGATACTATGTTGTTACACTGGGCTAAAACACCATTCCCCAAGAAACAAAACAAAAACCCCTAAACCCAGCACTAAACACACCAGCTGGCCCTGAGTCTAGTAGAAATTGAACCGAGGTTGATTCACATGGCCTGGTGGCCAGCTGGTGGCACATTTGCTACACATGTGAACCTAATGTGGTCACAAGATCTCTGACCTTGAGCTCCCTCACTTTTTAAATGAATAATCATGCCACCCAACTCAGTGAGGTCGAGGAACAATAAGATAATGTCTGTGAAGGTGGTCCATCAACGACAAAGTACCAGAGTGTGAATGATCATTTCACATGGACAGGGAGAAGTAAGAGAGGGGGGAAAAATAAAAGAGGAGAAAAAAGAAGTGGGACCTGCCCAATGAGGGAAATTCTCATCTCTGAATCTAACAATTTTAAGATAAAAGGGGTACTCAGATAGTGCCTGCTAGGAAAACTCTCTGGATGCCTGGTCTCTGTATTAAATTTCTGTTGACCCTGACTGTCCCATACTGGTTCAGACACACACCCTAAAATGATTCCCCAAATGTGGGATGCTTCATAGCCCACAAAAAGTACTTGCTGTTCTTTAGACATGATTCAGCCACGGCCACAACAAGCAAGTCAACTGGTAGGAAACACTGTAGAAAGTAATTATGTTTGTCCAACTCTGATCTGCATGGTACTCCCAGGGGCCTGCTGAGAAACGAAGGTGACTCCCATTTGCAGAGAGTTTAGGTGTCTCAGGCCGTGTGAGAAAAGGTTGATCACCAACTGGCCTGGTGGGCAAGACACCAGGTGGCAGAGACACCCCAGGATGCAGCCATGCAGGAGCCCAGAGGCCCTCGCTGAAGAACCCAAAAGCCAAAGCCAGAGCTCACCGATGGGGCTGGGGGAGGGCACTAGAAGAAGGAGAAAAACTTAATAGAGTAAAACATTAATAACAAATAGAGTTGTCTGAACACCACCTGACAACTCAATCCCAAATTCTTCTCCCTTGCAACCTGTCCCCAACTATCACTACCTTTAGTTTGAATAAGACTTCATGAGGATGAAAATATCAGAAACAAGGACAAGAGATCCCCCACACAGCATCATTTGGGGGGAGGGGTTCTTTTGACCCTCTTAGGAAGACTCTGTGTAGTAGTTATGAAAAAAGAGTGAGTGGATTCAAATCCCATCTTTCTCATTTCCACATGTTATCAGTTGATCCTGTGCAAGTCACTTAACTTCTCCAAGCATCATTTTCCTCATCTATAAACAGGAATGTGCAAATAGCAATATCCGGCTTAGTGGGATGTGTGCACGTGTTTATACATTAAATAGATAACAAATAACCCATTAGGCAGGTACTCAATGTGTGTTAAGAGTTCTTGTTCTCGCATTTATTAATGGGCTTTGTGTTTCAGGAAAATTTCAATCAGGGTGTTGAAGAGAGTTGTGGTTTTCACACTTGAAGAAAAATGTTCTATTAAAAGAGGGGGGACAATCAATGTTAGTTTTGTCAAGGGAGCTCTGTATCTCAAACAATCAGCTTCTTGTTCATTGTCAGGTTCAATAAAAGAACACAAAGTCCTAGAGACCTGATAGTAATTAAGAATATTCACAGGCTTCTCCCTAAGGCTCCTTTTAATCATTGACTCAATATTTGGGTGGTCTTTCAATCGGCTGCCTTTGTTGTTTTATATAATCTCTCCTTCTCAATCTGGAATAAGTGGGGGAAACTTCTAAGTTAGAACACTCACTCTAACAGTTGTCTTTTCATATTCTGGTTTTAATAATGAGATGCTATCATCTAGAGAAACCATTCATAACCAGAACAGTGTTTCAAATACTGCTTATTTATATTCTCATGAAGCTTTCTGTGGCACACTGTGTTCGGTAGGAAACATCTGTCTTTGGGATTTCATCACTGAGAGGCAGTTCACTACAGGGCATGGCATGCCTGGGTGCACACAGGTAATTCCCAACAAGGACTGGCCCGAGCACCCGTATGTGGTGATATCCACAGCCACGTCCTCAGGTGAACACTCGTGCTCACGAGCAGACGACATACAAAGGGGTGTGATCCAAGTGGGAATGTCCCAAGTTTCCAGCGAAAGTCTGTTAGTAATAACAGGCCAGCCTGTTGCTGGGAGAGCCCTCAGTACTTCAGCAATGTTGTAACACTGGGCACTTTTATTAAAACGAGCTCAGGTTCTTTGAGGGATGTGCACTTTGGGACGTTCTGATCAATGAGAGTACTAACTTCCAGTGGCAGCTCTCATTTCCATGGAACTCCTATGTGACAAGTACAACGAGAGTCTCTTCTGTTTTCTTCTCATAGATCAGGCCTTTCCATATTGGACAAATAAGTGAAAACCTTTACTTTTTTAAGATCTGGAGTATCTTGGGGAGACCAAGGATATTAGACAAAAGGAAAACTACAAAGACTACTGTTCCAAAAGCCAGAAGGCTAAACCTTCCCAAATATAGACCAATACCCATTAGACTTTTTTTCACCTATACATGTTGTTAGCTTTTAATTTAATCAGTTGATTAAAACTGCCATATTATAGCTCAACTCTCTGAAGCTGCACTTTATGAGGAGATATATCTGGGGCAGCACTCAAATAAAGTGACTGTACTTTTATTTTTTCATTTTTTATTTTTATTAAGGTATCATTGCTACACACTCTTATGAAGGTTTCACATGAAAAAAGCTATGGTTACTACATTCACCCATAGTATCAGGTCCTCCCCCATACCCCATTGAAGTCACTGTCCATCAGTGTAGTAAGACAACACAGAGAGTGATTGTATTTTTAAAATGACGCTGCTCACAGTGGAGGGCTCTTGCTGGCCCCTGCTGGGTAGAGAGCCAAGTGTGGGCTTCTCTTCCCAACTTCACATTCAGTGCTGGCTCGTTGGGAGCTTGGAATCA